>JANZLF010000008.1:29852294-29865208 GCA_026546835.1 Erythroxylum foetidum | reverse complement strand
ACTAAAACTACGTAGTTTTGTTAGGTTACTAATCTTTCCTTGCAATTTTTGTTTCTCCCTTCATGTTATACGGCTACCTCTTCACCTATTTCATTTCTTCTTCATTTAATCCTTTCCTTCTTCATTTAATAGCATTTAGAAAGGGCTAAAAGCCCATCTCCTAAGCCTTAAGCCTTAAGACCATATACAAACTTCCTAATTGGTCCTACACCATCTTATTCTATTTTAATTCTAACAACTTATTAAAAATCTAATTTTAACTAGATACTTCTAATTAATTTCCATTAACTAAGTACTAAAAATCCCAAATTATTCTAACTAAAAGAAAATTAGCAAACTAATCCTCAAAATAAAAAAATAAATAAAACATACTTAATGCGAATCGGGGTCCAACATCAGTACTTAAGTTGACTACCAATGATTCATCAATAGTTTCCTCAATTGGCTCCTTCTCTTGTTCTTCCAAAACCACCTTTATCCACACTTCTGTTTCATCTTTTTGGACAAATGCTTCCACCTCTTCTTCTTCTTCAATCATCTTTTTCCAATGCCCTACTTCTTCTTCTGGGATAGAGACTTCCTTTTCCTATTATTCTTTTTCTATTTCCTTTGTCATTTTTTCATCGTTTTCGTCTAAAATAGTAGTTACCTCACCTTCTTGAGATGTAACATCATTCATAATGTCAACCTTTATTTGTTCTTCACTTTGAGGTGTTAATAAGCTCAAATACTATGATGTATTATGCTTAATTTATTCAAATAAACAAAATATTTCTTTGAATTCACATTATCTAGCTGCATTTTTAGGAAGGCATTCCATTATTTTATATGTAATACTTTCTTCTTGTTGTTGTTGCTGTAAACATTCAGTTAGAGCATAATCATTCCATCCATCAGTTTAAAGGTTTCTCCCTTCTAAATAATAAGTATCCTCTTAGGTTTTACTCTAAGATTGGTTGTTTATTCTTGCTCCCACATATAATTTGGTGTCCGAAAATTGTGATTGTAATGGTTACTCCTACAAAGGTTGCAACAATGCACAAACATTGAATGAGCCTTCGAAAACATGTCACCAAACCTTTCATTCCAAAATTTTGATATTGCCCTAAGCGATGGCATATCATAACTCATATGAAAAAACTAACCCGCTCCATCCTTCTATTGTGAGTTGTGGCTATAGCGATGAATATCAATTCATAACAATAAGTCACAAAGTCAAAGTCAAAGTATAGAAGTTCAAAAGATAAATAAATGGATAAGTAAAAAAAAGACAAAAAAATAAATACAAAGATAATCGTTAGAATAATAAAATCTGGGTTTTCCTAATACTACTAGTTCCTAGCAACATTGCAAAAAACTTGATATATATATTTCATATCAACATTAAAATTTACCATAAGTGCACGATGTAGCTATAGCTAACACAGGAAAGTATGAGTCGATACCATAAAGACTGTAAGTACTAGTAGTTACCTTTTTTCTATTATCTAACCTATGAAATAGATTTCGGTCTTAATTAAATATTAAACTAAATAATCAAACTAAGAATTAGAACATTCTGAATGCAAGACAAAGGAAAATCATAAAAAGATTCAATATCAAATAACAAATATTAAGCCTTTATCATCATGCAATTATATTATTGATTATTAGACCATGAACATTCCTATATTGTGTTAATATCTTTCTTAATACTATTAACAACTAATACATTAGTTGATTAACTTAAATGTTTCTAGTTAAAACCCCTAGGATTGTGTTATCAATTTATAAATTCTACTATTAGGTTTGACCTTAATCTAGAGTATCTATGTTGACCTATCTCCAAGTTTATATGTAGCGCCCTACTCTTGCAAGACATGTACCAGACATTCTGAATGATATCCGAATACGTGTCCCACGAGGGTGGCATGTTATAAAAGTAAACAGTCAAAACTCATTGCAAATTTTCTTAAACAACATACGCAAATGCAGAAAATTGATAATCAAATTCGGCCCAAATTTTATTTATAAACATTTTCAGTCAAAAAAATTACAATCATTATTTAACTGATCAGAGTTTTGGTAGACACTTGGGCCCATTACAGAAATGAAATACTTTTAGTCACAATGACATTACATTTCAAGATCATTTCATACACATTGAATAACACTTATGACTACACTTTTGATACAACATAACAAAATACATATGCAGGTGCAATCTGACCCTAATCTGGAACCCTCACTCGATTATCGTGGCTAACTCCAATTTGCCTATCTGGAGATCTTTATTAAACCTGGAAAGTCACATTACAATTTTGATGACTTTTGCGAACTTAGTATAATAACTATCCTCAATGGCTCACTCATGTAGCAAAACACAGGCATCATAAAATCACTCAGATCATACAGTCACACAGTTCATTAAGTTACACAGTTCAAATCAATCTATTATCTCATTACAACTTTGCAAATCATTCAATGAATTCTAGTCATATATGGATGCAATATGTATGAGACTCACATTCGTTTTTACAATGTTGTGACTGTGTGCCTTTTCAGTCTCTCGTATCTATTACGAACACCGAACTCAGTATATAGTGAGAACATAGGCTTTACCATAGAGCTTTAAGCTCTTTCAGTAGCATTTTTAGTCAATCAATAACAACATCAGTCGCAACGGCCTTTATATTGCATGCATTGAAATTATATGCATGTCATAGTTCAGTCATTAATTCAATCACTTTCATTTGTATATATTATCACAGTATTAGTAGTTATCAGACTAGGTCTGGTATTTAACTTTTCAATTGAGAATTAGAATATTTAATTAGGCAGTCTCATTCACATATAAGTAGCACTTTCGATATTGTTAGACCTAGTTTTCAGAGCCCAATATTCAAAGTCATAAAATGTGAATGTATTATCCTGTGGAGTTATTTCAATGATCCCTCATTAGCCATCATCCCATAAGCCTAGCATGTCCACACCAGTCAAACACCAAAATCACAAATTGAATTATTCATAACATTGTAGCTCTATGTCTCTAGTTTATTATGAAATAAGAATCATCTCATTTGAAACTATATAGATTAAGATATGCATAAAAGTTCAAAGTATCTTCGTAACCCAGTCATGCTCTCCCAACCGATCCTTCGCTTTCTTTCCATCAATCTTTTTCAAATCAAAAACAAAGACTAGCAATATTTATGGAGAGATAGAAAAATGTTTTAGAAATCTATTGGTATAATAATCACTTCATTTGGAGGTCGGATGATGAAGTTATGGCTAAAAAAATCAAACATGCATTTGTCCTCAATCATATTGGACCTGTTTTGGGGAAAGCAGCATAACTTTCTCTAAAGATGTCAGATTCAGGTTAATTTAGGACGGTTTCGAAGAGGACTTCTAGATATATAGCTTTTATCTCTGAAAAGTTATTTTGTCAATTGGAGGGTCACAACACTAGCTGTGTGAAATTCCACGGGTAGACCATATAACCCACGGGTCTGGTGGCCTTTTCATTACTGGAATACACGGTTAGTGTTTATTTTACACGGCTTGCTCATGTAACCTTCGGGTTTTTATAGAAATTTCACTCTCCAAGAAATCTCTAATGGATCCTACATCCATTCTAACACCCCCTTTCACCCATAATCTTTCCAAATTCAACAATCCTAGTGCGATATCACTTCATTTACCATAATTCTTCTGTATATACATCCTATGTAGCATTACCAAATTATAGTGATCATATCTCTTGACTCTGATATTTAAAAATTTCATACTTTATATCGTTGAAAAGCTAGGAAGATAATATCCAAATTTCATGAAGACAACTTTGGTTAATTCTACCAAGATCGATATAGTTTTCCTTTAAGTTTAAAACATAAATTTTCCCTTATAAAAAGCTTGAAATTTTCATTATACAAACTTGGAATGTCATGAACATAACCATTCAAATATCTATATTATTTTATTAAACTCTCTAATCTCTACTCATTTGACTCATCACCTACAACTAATTCTTATCATTCACAAAAATCCTATCCTTCTTTTCCATAATATCTCACTTATATATATAACAATAATTCATGCTCAAGATTCATCGTCTCAAGTTGATAACTTCAAGTATACCTAATTTCAACTTAACATCATCCATAATCAATCCATATTTCATTAACATAATAAGATAAGAGATTATATACAAGTAGCACTTCTAAGTTCCCATTCACTCTGCTTCATTGACAATGCTGAAATGGTCTTTTGACTCAAGGCATCAGCCAAAACATTAGCCTTACCTAGATGATAATCCATAATACAATCATAGTCCTTAAACAATTCCAACCAACATTGTTGTCTTAGATTGAGTTCCTTCTAGGTAAGCAAATACTTCAGAATTTTATGATTTGTGAAAATTCTACATTTTTCACCATACAAGTAATGCTGCCAAATTTTCAAGGCAAACACTACTGCTACATGTTCTAGATCATGTGTTGGGTAGTTCTGTTCATGTGATTTTAGTTGCTTAAGAAACTACTTGTCCTTCCTACATCAAAACATAACCCAAACCATTTCTAGATGCATCAGTATACATAACATACTCCTTACCAGAAGTAGGTTGAGCCAATACAAGAGCTTCAGTAAGCATACTTTTCAATTGATCAAAACTATTTTGACATCCATCAGACCATTCATACTTCACTCATTTCTGTAACAGTTTAGTTAAAAGGGACGCTATCACCAAAAAATCCCTTCACAAATCAACGATAATAACCAGCCAGACCAAAAAAGCTTCTCTCTTCTGTCACATTCGATGGTAGCTTCTAGTTAACAATTGCTTCTATCTTTCTCAGATCAGCTCTAATTCCTTCAGCAGAGACAACATGCCCTAGGAATGATATCTCCTGAAGCCAAAAATCACATTTACTCAGCTTAGCATACAATTATTTTTCCCGCAGACTCCGTAACACAATTCAGAGGTGCTTAGTATAGTCATATTCATTCTTTGAATATACCAAAATATCATCAATAAACACCATTACAAATTGATCCAAATACGGCTTGAATACGCTATTCATCAGATCCATAAATGCCACTAGAAAATTAGTTAGCCCGAATGGCATTACTAAGAATTCATAATGTCCATAACAGGTCCTAAATTAAGTTTTCGGTATATCCACATCCTTTACCGAAGTTGATAGTATCCCGATGGCAGATTGATCTTTGAAAACACTCCTGCATCTTTCAACTGATCAAATAGGTCTTCAATCATTGGAAATGAATATTTGTTCTTCACTGTGACTCTATTCAATTGCCTATAATCGATGCACATCCGCAGTTTACCATCCTTCTTCTTAACCAACATGATTGGTGCTCCCTACGGTGATGCACTGGGTCGAATAAACCCTTTATCCAAAAGCTCTTGTAACTGCACTTTCAATTCCTTCAATTTAATAGGAGTCAATATGTACAGTACTCTAGATATAAGAGTAGTGCCAGACATCACTTCAATAGATAACTCCATATTCTTTTTGGGAGGAAGTCTAGGAAATTCCTCTGAAAAAACATGTGGAAGCTCATTCACCGTAGGAATATATAGTAATTTACTACTTTTCTTTTTGAAATCAAACACAAAAGCTAGATATGCTTTATGCATGGGAGATACTACATTAGCTAAGGAACCAGTGCGGATGCCATGAAATACTATTATAGGCTAATCCAACTTTTTAAGCATGACTTTTTTTACACCACAATCTAATACTGCCTAATGTTTGCACAACCAATCCATACCCAAAATCAAATCAAATTCAAGAAAAGGTAATCTGATAATTTCTACTACATACTCATTTCCTTAGATCAGAATAGAACAGTTCCTATACACATGATTAACTAACACACTACTACCTACAGGACTGGTTACATGCATGTCATACTATAACTGATCTATAGGCATTTTCTTATCAAACATTTCTTCACTATAGATATAAGAATGAGTGGATCCAAGATCAATCAATGCATGCATTTCAGAATTAAAGAGAGAAACAATACCAATAATGACGTCTGGTGTGTCTTGATCCTTAGGAGCTTCCAGTGCATAAGCTCAAGCCGAAGCAGAAGGCACAGCTGATCGATTCACAATTTTTGAGTGGGAACTCAGATTAGTTATGTTCTGATTATATCCTCCTCGACCTCAACCTCGTCTTCTGTTCCCAGTAGATGCATGGGAAACCTCCCTATTGGTTTGTGATGTCTGAGCCTGTCAAAGAGGGCAACTAGCTATCATATGCTCAGTACTGCCACAGCAAAAACATGCTCCCGTAACCCTCCTGTAAACACCCCAATGATGTACAAAACAATCAGGGTACTCTGAGGGATCAGAACCTCGGCCTTTAGATGACCCCCTACTTGAAGCAGTCCTTAAGGGATAATTTTGTGACCTTCCTTAAGCTACAAATATCTGAGTAACTTCTGGTGTGGAAGAAGCACCTTTCCTACTTCATTTGCTCGAGGATTGACCTCATCTAACAAAGCCCCTCCACTGAATTCTTTCTCTCCTGACCATTTCCTGTCTCTCTTTCTTCATTGCAGCCTATAACAGCTGATGGTATGTCACTTACTGCGATAAAGTAAACGTCACCAGATGCTCTTTGATGGAATCATACAATCCATCCTCGAACTGATGACATCAAAACTCCTCAGTAATGACATATTCAGGGGCATAATTACTGAGTCGGTTGAACTCCTAATCATACTCAGCAACTGACAAATTCCTCTGCTTCAGATTCAAAAATTGCTTCCATTTATCCTTTTTATAAGCCTTTGTCACATACTTAACTTTAAATTCTTGGGCAAGGTGATCCCAAGACAGGGGGACAGGTAGCAGTGAATTTCTCATAACAAACTTCTACCATTCATAAGCTGCTCCCTGTAGAAGGGAGACATCACAGTGCATCATCTGCTCTACTAGACAATTGATCTCATCCAACGCCTTCTCAATCCAAAACTCGGCCCTTTTAGATTCTTCCAGAGATGTCGCAATAAATTCCTCCACTCCATACTTTTACAGCTGATTAATTGGAGCCTTGGGTGCAGTCGTACGATGTAGTGATGTCATCATATCCTGGGACAACTTAAATAAGCCTCTCCCTAAGCTGGAGGAGGAGGTGGCACCTCAGCTTCACCTCGATTGAGCCCAGAAGGTCTAGATATTGATGGATGAGTTTGCTCCGAATGATTGCTCTCAGCAGCTTCGTCAATAACATCATGTGATCCTTCCATCTTTAATTCTAGAATCAAAACATTGGACAATCGCATTAGGCCAAACACAACTTTTACACACAAGTATAAGCAGTAGTTAATTGCTGGTTAAACTAGAATCACCTAAATCACGCTCTGATAGCAAAAAGTGTGATGTACCCCTAGGGGGTATGTGGATGCCACACAAGATAGTACAAACAAACCAAAACATTTTGCAGAAGTATAGCATTCAAAATCTTCCATTGGAAGCAATTTAGAACAAACATACATCATATTATATGTTGAGCTTAAACCAAACTTGTTTCAAACCATACATACATTATATCACATAAACTTAATAAAATTTATCCTAAAAATAGAAACTAGTTGAAAATAGTTATTACAAAAACTTACAACAATTCAAAGTCATACACTTTATATACAAGCTACAATAAACTCAAATACATTTTTATCAAAACAAGACTCAGACTCCATTAGTGTTGGGCCCCAAAATTTTTTATTTTCTTTTAGTTATTTATTTATTTGTTTACTTTTATTTAATCCCTATTTTGCTTTAATTGTTTTATTATATGTTTTAATAGTTGAGTCTTGGAATTAGCAAGGTTAGAATGGGAATTAGAAATTTGAAATTAGAATGAAGGATTAGGATTAAGTTGGCTTAATTGTAGTAGGCTTGTAAGTGTAGAGCCATACAAGACAAAAAATAAGGGCAAAGTGGGAAAGTCTTTATGAGTGAAGGGCATTTTTGGAAGGAATAGGCTTCAGGGATTCATGAAATAAGAAGAAGGAGGAGACAAATGAAGAGTGTCGTATGTGAGGAGAAGAGGCCAAAGGAATTGCAAGTTTTAAGAAGAAATTGAAACTACGTAGTTTTGAGATGGTATTAAGTTGGGAAACAAATGAATTAAGTCATCTTGGAGAGGAAGCTCACAACACTACCAAGGAGAAAGGGGGATTTCGACTAAGAGGAAGAAGAGTCGTAGGAAGCTTGAAGGGAGAAAGAAAGAATAAGAAAAAGAAGAGAAAATCTATTTATTGGAGGTAAGTTACATCTTTGCTTATGCTAGATTCAAGAAAGGGATAAAATGGATGTTAGGATTTGTGTTGGGATTGAAGGAAGAAAGAAGGGAAAGGTAAAATCAAGTAGATTTTGGGATTTTTAAGTCCAGGTTTTGGTTATTCTAGCATAGATGGCCTATGAGTAGGTTAGGTTTAAAATTGATTTTATCTTTGCTTGATTCTTGAATGCTATGACTTTCTTTGGAATGTGTTTATTGAATGGAAATTGGTTTTATTGAAGGGAATCAAGAAAACCCCACTCCAGGCAGGGAGGAAGGTCAATCTTGAATTCGGATTTCGACAATTAGGTGGGTAACATTTTTATAGTTGTTGTGTGATGGGCAAATGCCTTATGTGTGTAATCTTTGTTTAAATTGCGTGCATGCTGAGTAGTGTGTATATATTTGAGAGTGTACGATGAAATGGATATATCTCCTTTGATATGAATGAAAAGTATGGAGCTATGATGATTTGATAAGATGAAAGAAGCATAAAAATGCCATTTTTGCATTTGAATATTTGAGCATAGATTGGTTGTGTTTGAGCAAGAGAGAACCTGTTTCGTTTGTCTCGTGCACGATGACCCATAGCTTTCTCCCGGCTGCCCGCTTGAGGCCACGAGATCCTGAGAAATCAGACTCGTCTTGTTTACGATAAACTTCGGTTTATCCGTTGTGTTTATGGAACTCTCGAGCCGTTATATGTGCATTTGTATTGTGAAGTGTTATGATTGATCCATCCATGTTTTGGAAATTGTGATTTCGACTATTGCGAGAAAAGAACTTTTGAAAATGTGCTTTATGGGTTTCAAACAAAGTTTCTGTATGAAAAGAAAAGAAAAGAGTTTTTAAAGGTTTTTGCTTATTTATTTGTTATAAACTGTTACCCACGAGCTATAAGCTCACCCCTCCTTCATTCCCATCCACAAGTGATGAGAAGAAGATCGGGTGAAGAAAAATTGAAGGTTTTTGTTTGTATGTGTGCATATTATTTTGTTTGTAAGTTAGATTGTTGTTGAGAATTCTGCGATCATTAGATTTGTATACATATTCGGATTTTGGATATTGATGTTGTATTATGGCTTGGAAATGCCATTAGTATTTTGTAAGCACGTATTTCATGACGTAAATACATTATGGATTTGTATATGGAATGGTAAAATGAATTATGATTCGAGTTATGGATTTTGTGTATGGAAATTGGGTATAAGATTGTGATGGTCGGTCTGAAATATTTAAAGTGCTAATCGTTTGAGAATTAATGGTATTTAATTTGAAATGTGTGCGATTTTATGGAAATAAAGAGTGAGAGTTTAAATTGATGAGATATGATTGTATATGAAGAAGCAAATAAATTGAGTTTGAGTGTGAATGATTTCAATTAGATATTGAAGTCACTTTGTAAGAGATGGAATGGAAATGAAAGAAAGAAAAAAAAAATGTACACGGATTTAGATTAGTTTAGACTGATAGTCTTAAGGTTTCCAACGCGATGCTTTTCCTAAAATATTTGTTCATGGATGTCGGAATTTGGTTTCGATTCGAGTTGATCCGATGTTTGCTTTCGCCTTATGTTCCTTTCTTTCGATTTTGCTTTCGTTTCGCTTCTATTTCGGTTGGGATCCGTTTCCCGGATCGGGTCCCAACAATAATAGTGAATTAGTTAGGTTTCAAAATTAATTATACTTAAGTAAACTTACTTTATATATAAGAAATCTATGATCCTTATTGGGTAAGGTATTGATTCATTAGTGCAATTAGTCATTATTAGCTCTGGAGAACTTAAACATACGCAATTGACCAAATCTTGTTAAAAATCTTATTATGTTTTTGTTTGTTTCTTTTATACTACTTTATTCTTGTTGCACATTGTTTCTCTGTAAATAGTGTTAAAGAACAGTTGAGAGAATAATGACTTCGGTTAAAAGGATTGAAGTGAAGAAATCTAATAGAACTAAAAATGTCAAACAGTGGCATTGGAGTGTGAAAATTTTATTGGCATAATAACGCATGTTAAAGGAGGATAAGTAAGTTGGGAAACATGGAAGAGCTCGACAGAAGGAGTTATGGGCACGAGCAGCTGGAACCTTTCAGCCATGTTTGATAGATAAGGTCATATACTACCTCATAAAGCTTGTATGGAGATATGGAAGAAGTTAGAGAGTCAAAGATCAAAATATCTCACAAATAAGTTATATATATATATATATATATCAAAAATTATACAAGCTAAAGATGAATAATAACGGAAAATATCTTATGAATATATTAATGTGTTCAGCCAAATACTTAACGATCTATTAAAGCTTAAGGTGACTATTGCATATAGGATAGAGAAATAATTTTACTTTTTTTAATTTAAACATCTTTCTTATGAACAGCTGATAACCACGCTGACATTAGGTAAGAAGATTTAGATCCTAACATTTTCACCATAATTGAATTTAAATCTAAAAATGTTGGCATGTTTAAAAAGAACCCTAATATTTCAGAAACACGTAATTTGAATTGAATCAATCCTCTCTTGTAAAAAGTATATATATCTATTATTCTCCTCTCCTCTCTCCCCTCTCCCCTCTTTCTCTTTTTTTTTCCTCTTTAATTTCTATATTTGTCGTTTATTCTTTCTTTCTTCAACAAAAATGGTTCTGGTGTTTCTTTTACAAATTGAAGAAACGAAGTTTAGGATTTTAGATTTACATGGTCATTTAAGAGATTAGGCTGATCAATAACAGCAAGAAATAATGGCAATGCTAAAAAAAACTTTGTTGAATACAACCTTCTTTAAAAAAACTTTGGGAGACAAAGTTGAAATTTCAATTTTGGACGGCTTAAATAAAACTGTCTATACTTAATCAAAAGATGACTTTTCCAAATTATATTGCAAGGATGTAAGTCATAACGCAGAAGAGGTGGAAACTAAGGTTGTAGTGGATTCGCATGATGCTGATAGTGGTAATTCTCATATATTTAGGGACTGGTGTAAAATCTATAATTTGAGAATGATTTTAGCTCATATATCATGCTTGATATATTTACATTAGCTAAATTGTGATTTAAAGTACTTTAAAAACATACACGCTGTACAATACTTGTTTTGATTAAAGTTCAACTGATTGAGAAAATAGATCAATATGAACCGAACAATTTCATGAAGAAAATTAAGTCCCAACTTGTTGAATATTATATATAGAGCGATACAAAATAGGAATCTTATTTATTTCACATGTGGAATCAGATATCCTTAACATGCCATTCTCAACTTGTAAATTGGATGTCTACTTATAAATCTGTCCCTTAAACCCACCATCCACGACCAAGTTATGGCCATTCACGAACTCAGAGTTATCACTAGCAAGAAATGCCACAGCCTCAGCAACATGCTTCGCTTTCAGTGAACCTTTCATGTAAGAACTCGATTCCATAAGCTCTTCTATCATCTCCATTGACTCCCCACGAAAGGCCTTACAAAACAACGGAGTCACCACCGCACCCGGCGACACGCAGTTCACACGTATCCCGTGTCCTCCCAGTTGCATACTCGCCGACTTCATCAACCCCAGCACAGCACACTTCGACATCACGTAGTCCGTTGATTTCTCTAGACCTGTGCTCGTAGAACGACTCGACGTGCATATTATGCTACCCTTTTGACCACCGTCCACCATGGCTCGAGCGGCGTGCTTAATACTCGCCACCGTGCCGCGTACGTTCACAGCGAAGACCTTTTCATAGGATTCGAAGTCGAAGTCGGTGACGGTTTGAAGCAGGTGCAGGGTGACTATGGCTGCGTTGCAGAACATGATATCTAAGCGACCGTAGAGCTGGACAGTTGTTTCTACGAGGGACTTAACTTGGTTCTCGTCGCTGATGTCGCAGTGTATGTAGGTTGATCGGTGTGTGCCAATGGAGTTGACAAGGTTTTGGCCCTTCTCGTCCTGAATATCGGCTATCACGACCACTCGTGCGCCATATTCTGCGAAGAGGAGTGCGGTTGCCTCGCCGATGCCACTGGCGCCTCCAGTGATGATCGCCACCTTGTCTTGGAGCTTGTTCGTTGAAGAGTTGGCGGCTGCCATTTTTAGTTTAGAGATTGGCCTCTTAGTTTGGTATGTTGGCAAAAACGTTAAAGCAAGAAAGATAAAAACTGAACACTTTTTTCACTTAAGCTCGTCACTTTTTATAGAGTTTTAACACTAACCAAACACCTTGAAAACAAGCTACTAACGTTACGGTCAATCTTGATCAAATCAATAGGAAGTAGGCTAGGACTGGGTAAGCAACATATACATCATGTTAGTAGACTGATTTTGAATTTTTTAGCACACGTCCTTTGGAAATAACTCCTCTGTCTTATTACGTCTTAGAATAAAACAGTCTCGTTTTTTCTTTAAATTTTAACAGATGTGTAGTGCTTACACCTGGCAAAACGGGCAGGTCACTCGTTTACTTGCCTGTACTCGTCCTAGCAGTCCGGGTATGGGTTGATATGTTTTTTTACCTGTTTCATATTTACCCATACCCGACTCACCCGTTAATTTTGCGGGTGGGTCGGGTCCAACCCGCGGGTACCCGTGGGTACCCGCAAAATTATTTAAAAATAAATAAATATAT
>JANZLF010000008.1:29807971-29822342 GCA_026546835.1 Erythroxylum foetidum | reverse complement strand
GCAATCTATTTTTCAGGACTAGAAGAGTACCCCGTTTGACACGGGAGTATGTCTGGTGCAAGTTGAGATAGAGGTCGAGATCAGTTCGTGTCTGCCTTTGTGTTTCCTAAGTTTGTAGTCCGCAATTGTTGTAACTGATTTGTAGTTGTACTTTATGGTTCTGTAAAATATTATGAAATGATTGTATCTACTGTAAAAGATTTACTACTGCTTACTGCTTGTTCCGCATAATTGTGAAATGACTAAAACTGCTTCCTTTTAACATGGAATAAACGGTTTTTTTTTAAAAAAAAAGTATACCAAGTTTTACCGACCGACTGATGTAGTACGTCACCCTCGTGGGGCACGGACTCGGATATCACCAACGATATCGGGTTCGGGTCACTCGGGAGTGGGGTGTTACATAAGACCCTTATGAGAAATATGTAGTACATTCTATTACGGATCCACCCAAACTATTTCTGAAGTGCATATGTGTTTATGAATTGTGAACAAGTTCAAAAATGCATGAATTGTGTTGTTGTGATTTTAATTACATGACAAAAATTTTGAGAAACATGTTTTTTATGATTCAATAAGAATTTTCTATGAAAATAAACTTTTTGAACGGTTTTGCTTGTTATTCATTATAAACCTGTTACCCACGAGCTTTCAAGCTCACCCCCACTCTCCTTCCCCTATTCAAGTAATGAGCAAGTGACCGAGTGAAAGAAAGTTAAGACATTACTCTGAATTTGCATGTTTTGCGTTGTTTTGAAGTAATTCATGTAAAACAAGGATTTAAATGTATTTCGAGAATTTTTGGGTTTTGGATCTTTTGTATTTTAGGATTTTGATATTGATGATGTAAGGTGGCTTGGAAATGTTACTAAAGTTTTGTAAAACTCTTATCTTTTGATGTTAATGAATTGTATATGGATGCCATTGAGTGGAAATATGAATTTGCGTATGGATGGTTGAGTTGAATTTAGGGATACTTGAGGAAGTAATAAACTTGTTTAAGGTTTGATTGTCATAGGCTTGCCACCCTTGTAGGATGATGCCAAATAAGGGTTCATGGAAATAACCCTATAAGATAATACGCACGCTCAAGTCTTATGGTTCCGAATGTTGGGCTTCGAAATTAGGAGGTTCGAGGTCCAACAGATATGGTATCAGAGCAAGAGTTGGATTCCGAAAATGATGCTCAACAAATTTGATAACACGTCCTTCTAGAAAGTTCCTCTCCTATGTCTTAAGTTTCTAATGCGACTAAGATCATTCCATTTGGTTCTGTAAAATGAAAGTTATATTCAAAAGATCTCTAACTATGCTTAAGCTTCAATGGAATTCTTATCTCAAATTCTAATCAGATTCTGGAACTCATAAAGGACGAATTTGAATTCAATCTCTTCATACAATTTGTAGCCTTACGACTCTAATTTAATTCAAGTTAATAATCACTCCATTTGGAAATCTACAGATCCAGATATAAGTAAAATACCAAAATATGTTCAGTAAAAACATTCCAGTTCATACTTTTCCAATATATTCCCTCACTTTCATTCAATAAATCTTTTTCAAATAAATTCTAAAGACTAACAATTTTTATTGAGAGTTAGAAAAATGTATTAAGAATCTATTGGTTTAAGACTCATGCCATTTTGATATCTAGAGAAGGAGTTATAGACAAAATAAGGAAAGATGTTCATTGTGCAACAACTCTCGGGTGCACATCATGCAGTAACCCAATTAAAAACCCAACTAAGAGCAGTTGAGTAACGACTGTGCAATGTTTGTGCACAGCCGTGCACTCCACATTAATTCAGTCATGAGCGTGCAACCATCAGTCACACCCATGCATTCAAATCAAAAATAGTCATGGTCGTGCACACCCATTTAGATCTAGTCCCATTTTTTCATTCATTCTTTCTCAATTGATTTCAGATGGCTATGATTTTTGGTGAAAATGTAGAACAATATACTTCGAGTCCAATGGTTCAAGCATCAAGTCATTTTGATGTAAAGTGAAGAATTTATGATAAAAAAGACCAAAGTATGTTCAGAAAACAACCTCTTTCAGATAGCATAGAAGTCACGATCGTGCACATGCAAAACCGCAATTCAGCACGATCACGATTCGCCAACCTCTTCAGCCAAATCACGACTGTGCAGAAGCACTATCGTGACATCCTTCCCCACCATTTTTCTTCTCTTCTTCTTTGATTCATTTTCTAGATTTTCTTACTTTTACACATTATAAACAATACATTACTGCACTAACCATCTTCCGCACTTCCATTTCAACTCCACAACATACAATAAATCCAAATTTCCAAATTCAATAAAAACATCAAAATCCGATTCCCATTCATACAAATTACCAACTTCTCTTCACTTTCCTTTTTGCTACAGGAGTGTCACGTGTGTGAAACTTCTAGTCACACCTATGCACACCATTTTCTGCATTTTTGTAGAATTTATCTCCCTCTATTCTTCATCTTAATCGATTCCTAATTTATATTATCCATATTTTTGCACCCATTACAACTTATCTGACACTAAAACAACTTAAAACTTAAGAATCAAAATCAAACTTCAAAACCGAATGTGTAGTCTGAGCTTTCTCTCTCTACTACTACGTTTATTACCATTCAAGCCCATTCATCACAACCAATCAACTCATCCGAACCTTTCCACCTTACTAAATTTCTCTTTTAGCTACATGCAATCTATATTACTCCTCCTGTACCTCTCTACTTTACCACATTATCAACTCATCTCATCCTCACTTTCACCAAAACCACTTAACTTACATGACTCATGCATGTGTTTATTTTCCAACACTAATACATCATCAAAATCATTCGCAGAACTCAAAAACTTAAAACTTTACTTACCTTGTTTTCAGAAAATCACAGTAGTGAGAGTGAAGGTCAAAGTTCGGTGAAGATGAATAACAAAGCAAAATCGAAGGGCAAACAAGAAGCTATAGAATTTTGCCTTTCAAAACACATGCTTATGTGTGTTACTAACACCTTGCCATGTGTCACCATACATGTGTACCACTTGTCGTGCCTATAGGACTGCCACATTGTATAATGTCATTTGTCTATTTTCTTAATCTAAAATAACCCAAAAAAAATTTAATTTTTTTTTAATTCTCCAAAATTTTGGAAATATTACTAATAGTCTCCAAATAAATTTTTACCACCCATAATCCATAATTCTCAATTTTATGAATCCGTTTAACCTAAAAATGTCATGAATGAATGTACAATTATTTACTGTGAGTCTAAAAATTCACAAGCATACATAAGTGAATACTCAATTATGCAAAACATATAATGCATTGCAATTCCTCAATATTCTAACCTCTAACACAAGGTATTACATAATTCATCAAAATGATTAATATAAGGTTAAAAGAAGGATTATAATGATTTATTGAATCTTAAGGTACTTGATTCCTCTTTAATATTGATTTTACACTTGAATTTCCTTAAAACTCTCTTAAATTGTATGTATGCTCCACTTTGCAAATTTTCTCCATCTTTTGAAGGCTCAATTTATTTAATTAGCTCCTTTAATCACTTTTCTTTAATATTAAATTTCATATTTTACATATTTCTTAATTTAATTATAATAAAACTACTAATATCACCAAAAGTAAATTCATTAATAGCAATATGTTTTCTTATCTTTAAAATCATAGGTTAGGACCTCATTTGAGTCTCCACTCAAATAGTTGTGTTTTGCATAACTTAACTTAACCTTAATGTCCTCGTGTTTGAAGTGTTTCACATAAGACTAACAAAATAAAGTGTTCACCTTAGAAAGCACAATAAGCGACAAAAGAGGTAGTAAGCACAAAGATATAGAAAAAATATCAACTTTTGTTAACTCTTTCAAGAGTTATAAAGAAATAATTGTTTCCAACTCTCTTATGGTTGAAAGCCTTGGTTAAATAAGCTATTTAACCATGTTTTTCCCATCTCTGTCCTTGTTTCATGTTACTAACTTACCATGTCATCAAGCATTCTTATCTATATAGGTGTTATTGAGCTAAGTCATAAGCCAAATCGTGTACGATCTAATTAATGTACATCTGCGATATAGTTTATTAGCCATATTCCACATTTCGATATCCTTACAAGGATTAGAAAAGGTCCCAAAATAGGACTAGAACATGGGATTAGAAAGGTCCCAAAATAGGATCTTATCATTGGCTAGTATAAACTAGTTTCAAATTATTTTTCATGCTAAAACCCAAAATATAATCAAATAATTCAATAGGAAAATATTTTTAATAGTTCTAAAATTTGATTGTCATGAGAGTGTCTTTCCCTTATCATAATTTCGTTTGCAGATCCTTATTGTAGTATAATTTTGTCCGTAGAACCTCAATGTCAATCTTAGCCTGAGTGTGATATATATTCTATATGTTTGTCATCTCCACTTTTAATTGAGTTTCTGTTTTTTCAATTTTTGGTATTTTAAACTTCTAACTAGAAACTATTTCTAGACGAATGTTTTAATAGAAATTATTTCTCGATTGTGATTTTAAAAAAAAAAATCAGGTCTTAATGGACTCTTGCCTGGCATACCTATATGAAGCCTTTGTTCCAAATTTCCACCAAAGACGAGTACCATCCCAATTTGCAGCCATGACTAGTACTAGTGATAGTGATCGGGTTGGGTCATGCAAGAAAGATGGTCATTTAGTCGTCGCCGTAGGATTGGGGTGTGGTCTACACGAGACCTCAGAGTCTTGTGATAGTTAGTCGTTGCCGTAGGATTGGGCGTGGTCTACGCGACACCTCAGAGTCTTGTGATAGTTATTTAGCCGTCGCCGTAGGACTGGGTGTG
This sequence comes from Erythroxylum foetidum, assembly GCA_026546835.1. NCBI lineage: Eukaryota > Viridiplantae > Streptophyta > Magnoliopsida > Malpighiales > Erythroxylaceae > Erythroxylum > Erythroxylum foetidum. The sequence continues at coordinate 29,817,494 of JANZLF010000008.1, read as the reverse complement.
GTCTATCTGACACCTGAGTCTTGTGTACCCAAAGGTCATTAGTCGAATACTATACTTTTGCAAGGACAATTCAAATTAAAAGCTTGGCTAGCTGTGGTGTGATTATTAGTAAACTAATAACTCCCTCAAGTCCAACTTATACTTGATATTCCCATTTAGGATTTTGTCATAAAATGAGAGTATTATAATATTTTCAGATATAAAATTCATATTCTACTACGATATATTTAATAGGTGCTAAATATTAATTTAAATTGCTAAGTTCCTGATAAATTTCATTGCCACAATTTAAGCAAAGCAATAATGAACTTTAATTATTTAATCATAAATTCCGTTATAATTACAAGTTTAAAGATAATTAAATATAAAGTTTATATTTAACCAACTTTGATGTAAAAGTTAGATAATCAAAATAAAAAAAAAAGGAAAAAGATTGGAATGACCAAAAAATTTTAATCTGATATTAGTCTCCAGTTCGAGCTTTTGGGAAGTTAATACCTAACCTTCGTCCAGCGGCCTGTGGGGATGCGATTGGACGGAGAAACATGGCGAATTCGTATCAATCGATAACCAAAGAGAGAAACTTCTTCAACAAAAGAAAAAGAGAGAAAGAAGAATAGATAAATTAAGTGGTGTTTTCAGTTATTAATAGGATCAACAAGCTACTGGAGGAAGATCGGAAGTTTTCTGATAAGCTACTTCTTTTGTATCATTGAAAGCCCTACTTCCAAATACCAGAAACCCCATCAAATGACCAGCCAAAGCCACCATAAACACACCTCCATTAAACGACATAAGAGCTAGCATTAACATATAGGCCAAACCAACCCTTAAAACGTGCAGTAAAGTCTGTAAAACGCCGGCAACAACGTTGCTAGAACCCGGCCTTATCAACTTGGAATTTGACAGCCACTCAACGATGAAAGCGAGAAAGAAAATACAGATCAAAGCCAGGGCGTACATGCCATCGCGAGTACCTGGCCAGCCGGAGAAGAGGATCTCGGCGTTCTTGCCCCAGAAGAAGGTCATGGGATGCATCATCGTCACTTTCTGGTCGTTCATGCTGCCGGCTTTGTTGTCTGTGATTGTTATGCCGTCCATGTCAGGCATGTGATGTTGATCACCGTTCACCGTTCACAGTTGGTTGGGTGTCTCAGTAATTGCTCCTAATGTATTAATGGCGCTGGTGCAGTAGCCAGTAGCCCACTAGAGTTGATAACTAGAATGCAAGGATTAAATCGTAAATACATCTGCTTTTCGTGGTCTGGATTCTAATGCAGTACACACCAAGCGTTTTAGGACTTTTTACTATTAAATATTATGCATTCTATTTTATTTTTCATAATCAATTGGAGCTAGTTAATTGATATTGGGCTCTTCTTATAAGCAATCCCTAAGCGCCATCACCCCAATTGGGGTTGGGTCAACCCACAACCCAACCACACTGTTGAAGCCTACGTAACAGTTGGATCTGAAATAAAAATTGATGGGTCGTTTTCTCCTCGGCTTCTTAGAAATTCTTATTTACAGGCTAAACTTACGGTATGTTACGCTCAAAAGCTTAAGCTGACGGGCTGATGGGTGAGGTCGTGTATTAAAAAAATATTAATACAAGTCCACTTCCACCCACTAACAGAAGAATTGCGCCCAAAATATCAACAGAAAAATAAAATATTTGCATACCCTGACAGCAAGGCATTGGTGGGAGATCGTTGGATTTTTCAGGAGAGGAACATTTCTTGAAAGCTCTGCTCCCGAAAAGAAAGAACCCCACACCATGACCAGCCACAGCGATCAAGAAGATGCCGCCATTGAAGGACATGAGGGCCAACATAAGCACATATGCCAAACTAACCATGATGGTGACCACTAACGTCTGAATCAAACCACCCACAACATTGTTGGTATTAGGTTTGATCAATTGGCAATGACACAGCCACTCAACGAAAAAAGCCATAACAAAAGTGCAGGCCAACGCCACATAGTACATGTCAGTCCTGAATCCAGGGAAGCGGGAGAAGACAACTGTTCCGTATGATCCCCAGTAGAAGGACATACTCATTAAGAACTTTCCTTGGTGAAAGTGAATCGTGCCGTTGGTTTGATTCATCGAAGCCATTGCTTTGCGTTCCATTCGTCGCATGACGTTGGAGGGCTTCAAGTGCTGGCAACCGGGAAAATCTCTTCTTCCTGTGGTCGCTTATACATTCTGAGACAGTGGATGCAGCTGTGCAACATAAATTAATCTGACCGTACAGCATCGAGAGTAGTAAACTGTACTACTATACTAGGGTAACAAATAAGAACCCAGCTTAAAGTCAGTCTTTTGAAAATCGGATCGAATCGATTGATCGGATCAGATGATTGATCGATTGAATCAAAGAATTGGTGATTTGGAGTATAAAACGGTCCGATTTAGCCTGTATTTTTTATAAATAATTGGTTCGTTTATTTTGTGATCGGACCGATAAAAACTGTTGAGCCGATAAAAAAAAGAATCGATCGGTCCATTTAAATTGTTTTGATTTTGATGATTTCAACTTGAATGAATATTATAATTAGTAATCTTTTTTAAAAATATTTTTGATGAAATATTACTAATGAGTTTTATTATTTTATTTTGTGTTGTATTGGTGAACTAAAAAAAAACGTGTATATTTTAAAGTTTGAAAGTTTAAGTTAAATTTACAATTAGATAAATAATCAAATAGTATGTATAATATATAAAATAAAAATTTATATATTTATTAGTCACTAGTTCGATCACGATTGAATTTCGATTGCACCATTAATTTTTGAATCAATTACTTCTTTGATTCAATCACCAGTTCGATTTTTAAAACGTTGCTTAAAATAGCAAATCACTTAATTACATTGAAGTTATCTTTTCTCAATTACAATGTATTATGATGTTACGTGTCAGTTGTCATACCCTGAAATACAAATTTACGCACATTTAATTAAGGTGTCCTTTGCCCATGTCCTTCGTTTAATGTGTGTTTGGACACACTTATATTAATAGAATTTTTATTAATAAAATTTTTTTAAGAAAAATTTTTCAAAAAAATTAGTTGACTGTTTGGTTGTTATTTAAAAAAGAGCTTTAAAAAAAATTCCATACACTAAACTATTTGACAATATAAAAATAAAAAGTTTTTTTAATTTTAACTATATTTTATTTTATAATAAGAATTAAAAAATTATTTATACATATAAATATTATTTGAAATATATTAAATAATATGCAAAGCATCATATATTAATTATTATATAATTTTAAATCATATGAAACATAAATAAAAATATATCTAATTAAATCTTTTATATGGATTATAATATAAGTAAAATTAATATAAAAATAAATATTAAAACATATAAAAATCAAATAATATTATATAAATCTTAAAATAAATGTGAAGATGTGTTTGTGAGTATTGTGAGAATTATTTATAAAACATAAGGGTAAAAAGGACTAAAAATAGACTCATTAATTTATCTGAAAAATCTACTTTAAAATGTACTTTTTTTAAAGCTTTAAATTTGAGCTTCTAAAAAAGCTATTTTTTAACTTTCAAAAACCCTATTTCTATGAAAAAAGTGATTTTGAATTTTACAATCAGACACTTATTTTTCTTAAAATAGCTTTAGAGGGTGAAAAAAGTGCTTCTTCACCCTCGAAAGCTGAAACAAACAAGCACTTATATAATAATGATAGTTGTGTTCTTAATGATGTGGTATCTTTGTGCTCAATTTAAGGTATAAGTTCAAAATTAAGGACAACCCAAGTTCTGATTATTTATCACGAAATCTCTAGAGGATATTAAAAAAATGTAGAGACTAAAATGAAGAAATAAATGGGTTTTATTTGTTAATTTATGCTCTACAATTAATTCATTGGTTATATTTTAGTGACATAATTATTTAAATGTATTATTTATCTTGTACATATTCAGATATATGTGATAAAGTCTATAAGATAAATGTATATTGCAAATAAAATTATGATGAGACTTCAATTTTGAGACCCGTATTGCATTTATATATCTCAAATTATTCTTAATTATTGTTATATTAAGATTGGATATTAATATAATATAAAAGATTAACATGTTATGTTTTTTCCTTACGAATGAAATAATCAATCTCATAAACTTAAGTAAGAAAATATTTAAACAAATATGTTGATTCTTGTTAGAAAACATGTTCTTTGAATTGACCTTATGTGAGATATCTATCTGGAAAATTACCTAAATGTTTATGAAAATTTTCGTTGTGAGGATTGCATTAAGTGATCCTTTGACATGAGATCTCTAAAGTATCTCATATAAGGATACTATATTTTAATACTACTTATAACTTATTCTAATCAATAATAACTCAACCGATCATTATTGGATCTAACTGAACTATATGAAGGTAATTAAGTAATCGATATAAGATTCATTAATAGTAAAGCGATTACAAAGAATATTTTATTATTATCAATTATTGATTTGAAAAATCCTTTGCCAAGATGGAATGATACTTTAAAAATAACTTTCAATTATTATTAATCAAATCAATTATTAACGGGGAAGAACTGGCTTGATTGAATTCAAATAGAGTATATGTTAATTATATAATACATATATAATTAAAATATTGCATGATTAAAAGATTGAATTATATGAAAAAAAAAATCATACACATAAAGGTTAATCAAAATCATTTTGACATTCCTAAATATTTGGTTGAATATGAATATTAATATATGAATATAAATTGATTAATTAGAGAATTAAAGATGAATTAAAGAGTTTAAATTTTTAATCCTAAAAATGATTTAAGGTTATAATTTATATTCATTACTGACATATTTAAAAACTTAATAGGCTACACACAAAAAATGAGTTGAAGAGAGAAAATATATTTTAATTAATTTGGACTTGATTGTAAAGTTAAATATGAGATATTTAATAAAAAAAGTAAGATATTGGATCTTATTTGTGTCCACTTGATATTTAATTATAATTAATTAAAATTTTAATCAAAATTTAATTTAATTTCATTATATTACTAAAAAGTTCAAAATATATTATAAATAGGCATAGATTTCAAGAGAGTTCGCATTTCTTGCCTAACTATCTCTAAAGTAATTGTAGAGTTCTCCCAACATATGTTGTAGATACTATTAGAAGTTGGATATACGTGCAATCAGGATGGTTGAGATGAATCAATTTTAGATACGGCTTGATGAAAACAACAAAAGAAAGCTTGTTTACAATAAGATACGAATTATAATTTATGTTTTATTATCTTTTACGAGTTAAATCATATTTTATAACTTTAAAGTGATCTTAGTTGTTAGAATTTTATACAAAAGTTTCTTATTTATTCTACCGTCCTTGGAATTAGATCTCACCCTAAATTTCTAACGGTAACATTAGAGTCAACTTTAATGATATAACTTTACTAAAATTGTTTGATTGTTATTAGTCTTAAATTTTGAAAATAAAATCGCAAGTCCTAAAAATCATATTTAAATTTGATTATTTTAATATGAAAAGTTTAGATTGAAAATTTTGAAACCCTATATTAAAAATTGGAATTGAAGTGTCAATATGATTGAAAAAATGTCTAAGAGTTAAATGACAGCTGAAATTAATTTCATTAAGCATAAGACATTTGTAAACAATAATAAGCCCGTAATCTGGGAAGCCTACAATAAGATCAACTTGCCACCACTGGAAATTGTGGAATTTAGCAGTACAAACTTACTACCTTAGCCACTAGAAGTTGTGTTGCAATTTGCCAAAATTGATTGAAATTCTTATGGTTTCACCAACATTGTATTTTCTTATTGTCCGAATGTTGGAAAAAGATGGAGATCGCTGAAGGAGAAGTCAGAAGTATTATGCTTCTCTTCTTACATACGGCTGCTGGGCATGACCTAACGAGGGCGCAAGAAGATGTGTCATGTAGAGGTTGTGTTATTGCGGTGTAACGATCTATTATATGTTATTGCAGACGGTTTATTCTATTTTTGGTAGTTTGGAAGCTGTTAGAGAATTGTCGCGGCTATTATCTGGTTGAAGCGCTATGAGATGAGGCAGCTGGCGATGAGGCAAAAGAGGCTCATATAGGCAGGATACAGCTGTTGCAGCCGTAGGTAGCGACTGAAGCTGGTTGGGGACAGCAACAAGAGACGGAACCGGTAGCTCACGATGGCCTTCGTTAATGAGGTGCGATGTCACTAGAAATTAGAGAAGGGCCGCTGCAACAAAATTAATAACTAAATTTTTTAAGCGACGCTGTATAGATCAAAAAAGCAGTCACTTTAATAAAACTGACTCCTATTAGGAACTATTTGAAAATTATAAGTCAATTTTTAGTTACGATTTTTAAATTTGTGACGTTTTAATGAATCGTAATTAAAGGAATTTTTTGCCACTTATCTGATGTTTTATCAATTTTAACACAAAATATTAAGCTTTTGACGACGATTTTTTTAACGGTTGCTAAAAATTAAAAGGACGAATTTAGAAATCGTTCACAACAAGAAGGTAGATTCTGGTTACTCTTTTTTTCTGGCTATCTTTCGGAAATTGTCGCTAAAAATAAGTTTTTGGCGACAATGATCTTTTGGTGACAATTTTGTAAAAATCATAGCCGTCAGTAGTGCATGGTGACAATGTTCAAGATGGTCGCCAAATTATTATAAGAGTGAAACGAAAATGAAAACGAAAACACTCATCCTCTATGCCAACAACGAAAGCCCTTTGTTTCTTTTTTTTCATTTCGGGTTATCTCTATTTATCATCCTATGAGTCTCTCTTCTACTGTTGAGTGCGAACCTCTTGAGATTAGTTTCTATCACCGTACTCAAAAGATTCCTCTTTGCAAGCAGTTTCTGTAACATCCCGTCCTCAGATTAAGGGTTAGAATCTTGATTTTAATAATGGAGAGAATAACAATATAAGAGTTAGAATTTTTTTTTTTGCATTCTATGCTCAGTAGAATGTCAGCATACATGCATGTTAATTTGAACCTTTGCACACATAAAAATAATTGTACATGCACTCTTTGACATTTCGGGTATATTGAATAGTAATGGAAATATGGGATAGATTGAGGATTGTGGTTATAGTGAATGAGTATAATGAAGTGAAGTAGAAAGACTAGAAATAAAAATTTAAGTGTTGGATTTAGTGAAGGAAAATTTGTTGGAGAAGCTTCCTAAGAATATATAGTATGGGAGTTTTTGACAGTAGAGTAGAAAGTTATGGTCCTTAGAAAGGGAAATTCTTAGGAGTGTAAGGATGCATCGTCTGTAAGGATGATTCATTTGTAAAGTAGTATCGTCTGTAAAGACGTTTCTTCTGTGATGATATCATATCATTTGTGATGACGTCATTTTATTCGTCTTAAGACTTTTGCTTCGTCTGTCTTTCGCTTCGTCTTAAATATTGCATTCGTCTGCTTATTGATTCGTCTGCTTTCCGCATTTATCTGCTTATTGCATTCGTCTGCTTTCCGCATTCGTCTGTTTATTGCATTCGTCTGCTTATTGCATTCGTCTGCTTTCTGCATTCGTCTGCTTATTGATTCGTCTGCTTACTGCATTCATCTGCTTATTACATTAGTCTGCTTATTGATTCGTCTGCTTTCCGCATTTGTTTGCTTATTGCATTCGTCTGCTTTCTGCATTCGTGTACTTATTGCATTCGTCTGCTTATTGCATCCGTCTGGTTTTTGCATTCGTCTACTTATTGCATTCATCTGCTTATTGATTAGTCTGTTTACCGCATTCGTCTGCTTATTGCATTCGTATGTTTTCTGCATTCATCTACTTTCCGCATTCGTCTGCTTTTTGCTTCGTCTGCTTTTTGGCTTCGTCTGCTTTTTGGCTTTGTCTACTTTTTGACTTTGTTTGCTTTTTGGTTCGTTTGCTTTTTAGCTTCATCTGCTTTTTGGCTTCGTTTGCTTTTTATTTCGTCTGTTTTTTGACTTCGTCTATTTGCCTTTGGCCATTCGTCTGCTTTTGGTCATTTGTCAGCCTTTGGCCATTCGTCTACCCTTTTTGTTTCGTCTGCTTATTTCGTTGCTTTGCTTCGTCTGTTTTCTGCTTATGTGACCGAAACTTCTTCTATACACTGTTCATCTGATGCTATCTTCTAGTCCATCTTTGACCCTTCAGGCAATAGAATTTGTCTCCAGTGTCTCATGAAAGTTGTAGATATTAAAGTCCTCTTTGAAATCGTCCTAATGTGATCTCAATCCGATGTCTCTAGACAGAGTTGTGTCAATTGTAAAACAGCTTCTGTGTATTGTTCATTTTGTATCGTCTGGCCCAAATTTGACTCTTTAAACGATAGAATTTGCCTTTAAGGTCTTCAGGAAAGTTATAGACCTATAAGTCCTCTTTTGAACCATCCAATAATGATCTTGATCCGATACCTATAGTGAAAGGTTATGCTAGTGGCCCCAAAAGAAAAAGGTTTAATATGATTGAGGACAGAACCAAATTGAATGATATTGGTGCCAATGGAGACATAAGACATAAGGGAATATGTTTTTAGAAGAAAGTATTGCAAAATGACTTCAGTATCGGGGTCAAAAAGAACATGTAAAGTTGACCCAAAATGATGTGTTATGGGAAAAATCTGAAAGTAAGTAAGGGGTTATAAATTGTGATTACAGTAGTTTTATTAAGTCATAAATTTAAGTGTAAATTATATTTAAGTGAGTTTTTATAAAGGGAAGTGGATAAGTGGATAAGAATTAGACAGGTGTCCTAGCTAAAGTTAAGATTTTTATTGCCTTAAAAGACAAGTTGTTGTCTTTGTCTTGATCTTTTCTCGAAATTTCTTTATCTAAAACTCCTCCAACCAAGAGCTTTTCATCAACTATTCACCAAAATTAAATCTTGCTTGTCTCTGTTTATACCCACATCCACTATGATATTTCTTTCTTCTATTATAAGAAAAGCTGAGCCTCCTTGTCAACCTTCAAGATGAGATACATGAGTTGCATGAAGGTTAGGGCTTTGTGATGGTTAAAGATTTTGGAGCTTCAAATAATTAAGCTTGTCATGATTATGTAGTTTTGGCATGAAATGAAGCATGCATCACGTTAGCTCACTGTTAAATGGTTAAGAACAGTGATATTCTAATTTGTTGGAAAATGAGTAAGGAGATTTAGTATGTCGTACATGGTGATTTTCTTTGGATTAATGATTGAAATATTATGGGATAGTGTTAAACCAGTTTTGAAATTGAAAGATCAATGAAAGAGTGTATGATGATGTTTAGAGCTGAGAAAAAAAGATTAAAGTGATAGCTAAAAGAAGAAGGTGAAGCGAATGCAAAGGTTGAAACTGCAGAAAATGTGATGAATAGTGAATGTTTCTACTTTTGATGATTATGAAAAATGACAGATGTTGATTAAGTTGTAATAAGTGAGCTAAAATGAAATAGGAATGAAGAGGAGATATTATGAGTTAACCGAAAGTCGATAGTGATACATACATACATACATCCATAGA
>JANZLF010000008.1:29759227-29771863 GCA_026546835.1 Erythroxylum foetidum | reverse complement strand
CACAAAAATTATCCTAATCCAATATCAATCTTAACCTTAACCGAAAAGAAAAATTTACTCACACATATTTATCAATGAAACAAAAATCATGGTCATAATATATGTTTGCATTGATGAAATCCACACAATTAAAATAAATACGAAAATAAATTAAGAAACTAAATTAAAACACCCCCTTTTCTACAGCTGTATTTTTTTGTCGCGTCTCTGGCTTCGGTACGTCTTGGTCAAGGCCCTCTGGTCTCTCCACGCTAGCTTCTTAAAAATCCACCTTGCTGTAACATGTTTCTCCTAAGCCATCAGCTACGTTATTTCTTTTGTTATCTCCACCTACATCAATTTTTTCTTCTCCAATCAGATGTCTCATTTTGCTTGCACAAAGTGTCTCCTCCACCAGCTAAAATTTAATCATTCATATCAGCTGTCTTGTTGTGTTTAGAGTGGAGTGTAAAGTGATGTTGCGTTGGCTCCACCTATTGCTTTCTCCACTAACTAATTTTTCATTCTTGCCTCCACTCCACTCACGATGCCCTTTAAACTTCAGCTACTTGTTATATCCTTTGCTTTAAACCACCTACATCAACGTTTTCTCAGCTGATCACCAAGCCAAGCATCAACGTTTCAGCTGTCTTGTTATATCCTTTCATGCTGACTTCATTGTTCACTCCATCAGCCATCAACGTGAGTCTCCTCCTGCTTCATCTTGGTAAAGCCCCCAGCTCAAGCTTGCCTCACGTGATTTTATTTCCCAGCTAGCAGCTTTGATGCTTCCACCTTACGCCCACCATCTGCTTCATCAACGTGAATGGAGAGTTTTAAGTGAAGGCTGTAATGTTTCGGTGATGGTTGCCAACGTCTCAAGCCCCCTCTTACTCTCCAGTTAACGTTTTTTTTTATATCAACTGCCCATCCACACACCCAGCTCCACGTTCTCTCCTCTCACTCCAGCTAATGTATATTTTTCTGTCAATGAGCGAAGGTTCCTCCTGTTTTCGGTGGAAGGCTATGTTCTTTTCTTTTGTCCCATGCTCCAAAGTCTCCAACCATCCTCCATTCACACCATATCTGCTCCTTTACTAACGCCACTCACTTTCTTTGTTTTTTTCCTCTTCTTTCCACACAGTCCACAACTTTACGCATGCCCCAGCCGCCACTTGCTTTCCTTTTCTCTTATATATTTCTTGTTTTTCAAAGATTTTTGGTCCCACTCAATTTCATGCTCTTTGTCCCTCTCTGTGCATGCCTCTAGCAATTTTTTTCAAGCCACCAGCTGGTTGCATCTTTTCTCTATTCAATGTCCATCCAGGTGTCTTTGCTCTTGTTTTATTCTACAACAACTAGGTGTCAACGTTATTAGCCACCAGCTGCTTTCTTTCTAGTGGAGAGTCTCTTCCTTGCCTTAAGCTTTCAACCCACGCACGCCTCTCTTTTTGAATTGATGGTGAGTGTTTTGTCTTATTTTGGAGGCTGTCTTTTGTCCACAATTGAAGGCCTTGGTGAATGGAAGTGGCGTGACGTTGATCCTTGGCTGGTCAGAATAAATTTTCCAAGGTTAAATTCGACAGTGCATAAAAAATAAATGGTGATGATTTAGGGGCTGAAATTTTATCAGTGTCTTTGTCTTTGAGTCAACTTTAATACGAGACTTGAATCATAGGATTTTGCCATTCGAGACAAAAGTTATGATCAAAACATCATTGAAAGGTCATTCTGGCGATCCAAAATCTGATGCAAATTTCGTGAATTAATTTCTCCTAAATTCCAGCTCCGAAAAATATGTAATTGGTCCCAAAAAATCCGTCAATGAGTCAAGAATTTAAGTATGAAATTTCAGAATTTTTGGATAAACTAATCTCAAGATAAAAATCCCGCAATGATTAAAGGTCAAAGCTGCCAGAAACTGAAAAACAATGCAATTCGAGTCTATATGTTTCATTTACGCATTTTACATCAACGAATCTCGAATAATGCTTAAACATAATAAAATAGCCATAGATGAACATAAAATGAATGTAAATGACTTTGAATTAAGTTCTAAATAGCTACTCAAAATATCCATTAACAGATAATATAAACAAACCATCTTACCAATCTTCATCATCTAAAAGCAGTCAAATAAATCATGTGCAATATTATATCGACATATTATATATACTACATATGATTTGGCCCTAGAGATGTTCAAATACCGCAATAACCATTAAAACAACATGCATGTAATACAATAACCGAGACTTTGCATTTGTCTCCTTTTATATCTGTCATTTTGTCAAACTACATATATGCATCAACATATATATGTCAATATTAACAAGAAGTGACTGTAAACATCATTATGCATGTTTCATATATAAAAGTCATAAGCAATCCGTACAAAGTACTAACATGTTCAATACACAATAGCAATCTCCTACTAATCTTATCAAGCTAGGCTCCTAACAATCTCATGCAGGAGACGTGTTATGAAAACACACATATAAGTAAGCCTTTTGTAAGTGGATATGCTAACATGCTAGCTATAGGTGGATATTCAATAGTAATGGGGGATTAAACAACTTTCTCTTTAACAAAATAGTATTTTATATCAATATACTTTGAGCGAGAAGTACTTCTAGTGTTCTTAGAGAGAAAGTTATAGTTGCGGAGTTATCACAATACAATTTCAGCAGACTCAAAATAAAGTTTACAATACCCAACACTGAAATAAAATTCCGCAGTCATATTACTTGATAAACTGCCTCGTAGCATACCATATACTCTGCCTTCATGGTAAAGGATGCTGTGAGTGTCTGCTTGACACTTTTCTACGATACAGCTCCCTAGCCATCATAAAGATGTCGCATGAAGTGAACTTTTTATCATCCACACATCCTGCATAATCAGCATTACTGAACCCAACTATGTCAAGAGTGTTAGTTCACTAATAAGTCAGTATATGATCTTTGCTATCCTAAAGATACCTTATGACTTTCTTAGCCGTTTTCCAATGGCAAAGTCCAGGATCACTTAAGCATCTTCCCAACATGCTTACAAGTGACACATAAGGAACGACTTTCATTTCTTCTCTCCTTTTCATTTTGTGGACATTGGGCCTTTGAGAACTTGTCACCCTTCACTATTGGTGCCTTCCAGGAGAACAAGAATGCATATTGAATATTTTCAAGATCCGATCAATGTAAGTCATTTGAGACAATTAAAGAATCCCATTTGCTCTATCTCTGAGAATCTGAATTCTAAGTATATAAGAGGCCTCACCAAGATCCTACATATCAAAATAGCTAAATAACAGTTGTTTTGTCTTAAATAATAGATCAGTATCGTTAGAAGCAAGTAGAATGTCATCAATATACAGTACAAAAAAATGAAACTGCTCCCACTAAACTTCATACACTAAACTTCATATATATACATTGATCAACTACATTCTCTTTGAAGTCATTTGTAGTGACAACCATATCAAACTTGAGATACCACTGTCTTAATGCTTGTTTTAACACATAGGTAGACTTCTTGAGCTTGCAAACCAAGTGTTCTTACCAGTTATCTCGAAAACAACTGGTTGAGTCATGTAAACATTTCCATATAGATCTCCATTTAAGAAGGCGATCCTCACATCCATTTGATTGAGTTCTAAGTTAAAATGAGCAACTATAGCCATGATGATTCGCAGTGAATCTTTGGTAGAAATTGGTGAGAAGGTTTTGCTTGAAATTAATCCCTTCTCTCTAGCTATAGCCTTTAGCCACAAGTCTAGACTTATACCTTTCTACTTATCTATTTGAGTCATGTTTGATTTTGTAAACCCACTTGCACCCAATGCATTTGCAACCTTTAGGTAGTTCAACTAACTCCCAAACTCCATTTTGTGATATAGAACTCAACTCATCTTCCATTGCATTCATCCATAATGCAGAATGAGGACAATTCATGGGTTCTTGAAAATTGACTAGTTCAGTATTATCTCCTACATCGAACTCATGTTCTTGCAAATAGATAATATAGTCATTAGGAATGGTAGGTTTACGTATTTTTTGTGATCTCTTGAAAACAGCTTCATCATCCCTGGTACCAATGACTTCATCTTGTGCTTGATTCTACAGTTCATCATGAGATTCGATTGGAATATGTTAGATCACAGTCATCAGTAGGAGCGAAAACGAGGGTAATAGGGATTAGAATGCATTCTTCCTTGAATACAATTTCTCTTGATCCTTGACTTGAACCAAATTCATCTTCAAAATAGACAGCTCTATTTGATTATATAATTATGGTCATGTTAGATGGGCAATAGAATTTGGAACCCTTTGATCCAATGGTGTAGCCTATAAAGTAGCCGCTAATAGTTTTCAGATCAAGCTTCTTAGATTGTGAATTATAGAGCCTCACTTCTGCTTTGCATCCCCAAAAATGAAAATGGCGTAAGCTCGGTTTCTTAACTGACCATAACTCATATAGAGTCTTTGGGACTGACTTGCTAGGTATTTCATTCAAGATATAAGCAATTGTCTTCAATGCCTCACCCCACAAAAATTATGGCAAACTAGAATGAATCAACATACGTCACAATATATCAAGAAGTGTGCGATTTCTTCTTTCAGTGAATCCATTCTACCGAGGTGTTCCTGACATTGTATATTTTGCTTCAATACCACTTTCTTGCAAATATCTAGCCAAAGGCCCTAAATTCCTTCCACTCTCATCATAACACCTATAATACTCTCTACCTCTGTTAAAATTAACTACCTTGATTTTCTTCTCCTTTTGAAGCTCAACATTTGTCTTGAAAATCTTAAATGCCTCCAAAGATTTAAATTTTTCACGAATGAGCTCCATATGACCATACTGGAAAAATCATTAATAAAAGTGATGAAGTATTTATAACCACCCATAGCTGGTGGAATAAATGGTCCACATATATCAATATGAATCAACTCCAACAATTTTGAGCTTCTGTATGTTTTTCTTTCTCTAACCTTGGTAGTCAACTTTCCTTTAATACAATCAACACAGACAGTGAAATCTGAAAAATCAAGATCTTGAAGTACACCATCTTTTACCAATTTTTCCATTTTGTCTCTAGAAATATGGCTTAAACATTTGTATCATAACATAGAAGATCTCAAATCCAACCCATACATTTGGAACCAACAACAGTGTTAAGAGAAGAGGAAGAACCAATAGTAACAACATCATTCAACTTAATTTTGTATAAATTTTAACATAAAATTCCATTTCCTACCAAAAGAGAGTCACGATACAAAGCCAATTTTTCAGTTCCAAAAAAAAGTCTATAACCTAGTCTATCCAAAATGGATATAGAAATCAAATTCCTCCTAATAGGGGGTAAATAAGCGATATCAAGTAACACGAAAAAATGTCCTGTATTCAATTGTAGTCTAACTGTCCCAAAAAATTCAATTTGACTTTGGTATCATTTCCCATTGCACATATGTTGCTCAGAACTAGTCGGCCTTCTTCGACTTGTTAGTTTCTGCAAGAAATTTGTAACATGAATTGTTGCTCCGGTATCTAATTACCAAGTATTTAAGGGCACATCAATAACATTGGACCCTAAACAAACTATCACAAGACAATTACCTTTCTTCTCTAAGTGAGCTTTGGGTTTTCGGCAATAAGCTTTCTTGTGCCCAAAACTCTGATGAAAGTTGCACTTCCCTTTAAAAAACTTATTCTTCTGACTAATAAAAGATGAGCCCACCTGTCCACTTCCTTTAACACTAAAAACTTTCTTCTTGAAAGGCTTTTTGTAACACCCCACTCCCGCAAGACCCGGAACCTGACATCGATGGTGATATCCGAGTCAATGCCTTGCGAAGGTGGCGTGTTACATCACTCAGTCAAAACTCAGTATAGATATATTTTTTTGAAAACACAAACATACGTGAAGCGGAAATTAATGAACATATAATCATTAATAAGTACATTGACCATGGGGGCCCTTTTCATAAATACATTTTATTTCAGTCTGTTGACTTACAAATTGACCTAATCATTTATACAAAAATTCAGAAAATACAATTTTATCAAACACTAATGCAGACGCGAACTGGTCCCAACTACTTCTCTTACTCACCAGTAGATGCTATATGCCCGTTGTCTAACGGGGTATTCTTCTGAGTCCTAAAAAAATTGCAAATTTTAGGTGAGTTTTGCGAACTCAGTGAGGTAACCATCATCGATGGTTCACTCACATAACATATATTCACATGGTTGCATATTTAATCATATTGCACAATTTCACTTAAGCATAGACCATTTATACATTTCACTCGATTAGACATACATAACCAAATGAATTCATGTAATACTCAAACACGTCACAGTTGCAGAAGGCATTTTGCCTTTCACTCAATCAAAGAAGTGTAATCCAATGCATATGTAATGCGCATGTGACCCTTTTTCAATTTATTACGGTATTGTGACCGAACGCCTAAACTGTCCCTATATGGGCGCATTAATCGGTGAGCCTGAGGCTCTGAACTGTCCCAATATAGGCGCATTAATCGTTGAGCCTGTGGCTCTGAACACCGTGGGCTCGAGGCCCAAATACGTTGAGCTTTTAGCTCTCGGCGGCTGCTCCGGTCACAACTCTCATTAACTAATCATGCATTCATGCATGGAATGCATATGTCACAATTGAACAATATCACTTCACAATCGAACCTAAATTACCATATTCAAACAATTATTTCACAATTATTCACATTATCATCACAATCATAATTTATCACATTGGAAACACGGAGGTCTCAAATTCTCAGACAAATAACACTTCTATGTCAGAATCTCCTAATACACCAGACCTTCTGTCCAGAATCCATAATCAAGACACAATTCCCACCATTATTCGCCACAGAACTATAAACAAAACAAATAAAAATTGAGAAACCGTCTAGGTCACTCACCAATAGCTTCTGAAGCCAATGCCTGGAAGTCTCGGCAATGTCTGTGGGTTGACGTCCCAAATAGGGGTGAGCATTATTCGGGCCGACCTGATTACCCGGCCCGACCCGAATTAATTCGGGTAAAAAAATTTCAAATTTCGGGTAATTCGGGTATTACCCGAATTATTTTCGGGCTGGGGTCGGGTAATTCCAAAAAATTTCGAGCCGGCCTAATTACCCGAATTAGGTTATAAAAATACAAAATTTCGGAGTTTTTTTTAATTATCAAAAAAAAACTTTGGGTAATTCGGGTAAAGCCGAACAAAATTTCGGATAATTCAGGTCGGATAAGCTCGGGTAAGAAAAAGTTCGAGTTCAGGCCGGGTAAGATGAAAAAAATTCGGATAATTCGGACCAAGCCTGAATAGTAAAATTTCGGCCCGAATTACCCAAACGTTCACCCCTACTAACCCATCCTTTTTTTTTTCCTCAAGTCGCACGAACCTCACTTCATTTGAAGGTTCATCTTCACTAGAACTGAAATATGGAGAGCAGGGCACGACCCTAGTGGATAGGATCAGAAAATTAATGAGATCAGTTGGTTGGTATTTGGCTGATTTTTTGTCTGCAGTGCAGAAATTGAATGAGAAATCTATGTTTTATATTATGTTGCTCTTGTTCCCTGGCTGAAACAGATCATTCTTCCGTGTCTTGGAGCGTTTTCCCGCGGTAAGTAACAGTTCAAGGATTATACGACACCGTTTGCTTTCTTTAAACGATGTCGTTTCCGAGAAAAGTAGTTCTTTTGACGCCCTTGAGAGTAAAATCGACAAGACCTTTTTTGACGTTTTCTTGCTAATAACTCTCCAATTTTACTTCTCCAAAAAAAAAAAAAAACTCCAATTTTGGCTGATTCCTCGATTATGTTTATCTTCCTTTGCCACCACCCCTAACTTTGCCTTCACTCTTCCGTCTTTAGATATAACTAGCTTGTATTAGTAGTTCTTTGAATAAAATCTAAGGGGGACCCTTAAACAAGATCCTTTTTCAATGATTAAGCCCCGATTTGATTAGCTCCATCTCAATCAATCCCCGCAAGGATGTGGTTCAGCTTAGACGAGAAAAAAAGGAGCAAGTAAATTGAGAGTCGAGTTGGGAGAGTGGTGTCTTGGGGTCCCTGGATGTATAATGGACACTGATTTGATTAGCGAAATGCGCAATGCACTGAATGGAATGGTTTGTACTATTCTAGTTCCCCTCCTAACTACTCAATTCATTACATTACAAGAAAAACGAGGAATAGCGACAAAAATATACCAACGGTATATAAACTGTTAAAAATACAAACCGAAAAAACATAACTGTCGGAAAAATTAGGTTTTCGTTAAACATTTTGCGATCGAAAACCGTTCGGTCGCTGAATTTGACAGTAATATGTACCGACGCCCATTTTTGTCAGTGAAGGCGTCGGTGAATACGTCGAATACGCGCCCCTCACTTAAGATAAACGACGTCGTTTTGGTTATTATTTAGGACTGCGTCTGTCCTTCCTCCTCCTTCCCGCAGACTCAGCTCTCTCCTTCTTCTTCCTCTGTTCTTTGGCCAAAAAAAAAATTATCAGTTATTACCCACGGTCAATTGTCCGTCGAAAAATAAGGTATTTACGACGGTAAAATATTCCGTCGAAAAAAGCTGTTGAAGATACCTTCGCGTCACCGACAGACAAAATGACCGTAGCAAATTTTCTCCGACGGAATCTTACTTACCATTTCGTCGTTAAATAAATACCGACAACAAATATTTCGTCGTTAATTCCGTCGTAAAATTGCGATGGACTATTTCAGTCGATATTTTTAGCTGCGTATAGTTCACCGACCGATTACTGCGCCACCAAATTCTGTCGGTGATTAATGTCACTGATGAAAATCTGTTATTTACCGACGGTAATTTTTATCGGAATAACACTGATTTCTTGTAGTGTTACCAGACATAATGACATGACTATGCTGTTTAAACCCCATCCAATTTTCCTACTGGTGGCAATCCATTAAGGCTCTTCGGTCTGGACGCATCCACTGAAATGCTCTCTATCTGCAAACTACTAGTGGCAGTCTCTCCTGTTCATTGAATTTGCAATGGTATAATCATATGATTGATGCTTGTCGTACAGTAATTAGCATGCAAGTGGGCCATGGGGGTGAATCAAAAGTTATACTTCAGTCCAAAAGTAACCACTTGCAAATCCAACCTAAACTTAATGCAGACTTGTGGCCTTAGTTCCTACTAGTTGGTGCTCACTGCGCAAATTCGCAACAAGATCTTAAAATGATAATGCCCAGTTGAACTAAAATATGCAAAATACAATTTAGTTGGATACTATCTATAAGTTGTTTGTTATATATTTGTGTATATCAGATACATGTGAAAGTACACTTAAGTAAAGAGGTAAGATAAATAGTAAAAAAAGTAGGGAAAAAAGGCAAAGTTAACATAATTATAACAAATCACGCGTTCATAACAAGTCGTAGAAAATTTCATAATATAAACTAGGTCGTTGTCCATTTCAAATAGCATAGCAAAGAGAGTTGAGCAAATTTAGGCTGCTAATTTCTTTGTTATGGGAAATATAGGAACAATATCCATTGAATTCTTGTTGGTTTCCTAGAGCAAGTTACCAAGAATTGAATCCGCCAACATAAACATGCATGTTTATTTTAGCTAAGACATTTCTTGAAAGTTACTTAAAATTGCTCATAAATTTACATTAAAAAAATTAAGATTTTTTTTGGTTTTTTTTTTCTCTAAATGTATTTTTGCACACAAAGGTGAAAAAAGTGAAACGTGTAATTGGACTAAACTAATATAGGAGGAAAACTGAGACCTCACCTTAAGCTGTGACAATCCAATATTTCATGGGAAATTATTGTTGGTTTTAGAATTCTGAATTTTTGACTATGAAACTTGCTAAGTGCTTTTTTTTTTTTTGCATAAAGAGAAAAGAATACACCGAAAGCTAAATGAGTCGGGAGAAACTGATCTCCGGCATATCCTCTAAAAGGAGACTGTGACACTCTAAAGGTGGTACATCAAAATAAGTGACTCCAATGTCGTCCTGATCTGTCGGTTCGGATAGCTAGTTCGCGCATCTATTGCTCTCTCGGTATATATGGCGATGAACAACAGACCAGTTTCAGTTTAAGGCTCGTCTACCTAGTTGTGAGAATCAATACTTTTTTCTTTTTGTTTTGAAAAAGATAATTAAAACAATTCCTATGAGCATTGATATGATAAGTGATGTGATTATTTTGAAAAAAAAAATTTGTCAAGAAAATATCCACCAAAAGTGGACAAGTTATTTATTAAATAGGACATCCACTTGGTTGCATACAGATTCAACAAATATCCAAACATACTAGAATAGATGGCAGCAAAGCAAACTGATTATGATGAGACCATTATAAGCTAAAACACCAACAGAAATAATAGGGCATTTTAACATTTCGGAAACTAACCTTCAATGTCATCTCTAAAATCAAAATCTAAGATATTCCTTATAGAGCTGAGATATGAAGGCTACCTTGTAGCCTTTGCCTAGAAATTCCAGTGAGCTCCCTTTTTGCTATTGCAATCCTAAGACCCTTAACAGTTGTTCTTTTATTTGGGGCATACCAATTAATTGGTTACAGTGACAAGAAGTAATTTGTATTAATTAGAAAAGCATCGGGTAAGAAAGATTTTTACCTCACCAAGTGTGAATTGAGTTGCACTCTTTGCTACAGATGAATACAAACCAACAGTTAGTTTAAGCATAACAGGTAATTTTGGAGGATGACTTCAATATGTCGAAAATGCAATGTTTCGTTCAATATGTCTATTAATTCATTATATCGAAGAGCCTCTTAAAAATAATAATTTGTAAAAAAAATTGTCATTAAATCAGTATCCCTTGAATTGCTATCAAATATTGATAAACGTTAGTTCTTTTAATCTTTACTCTATATTTATGGCACAAACTGAAATAGTTAGATACATGTTAAGGTCTCAAAATAGCAGACAAAATCTAAGCTCAAAAACAAATGAAAAAGAATATAAATAAGACAAGGAGGATTTGAGTACTTATTATAAAGAATAGCCGCATACTAGGGCATTAGCAAAATAATGCTCCATTGTAATTAACAACATAAGGTGCTATTGGTACAGTCCAACTTTGTTAAAAACGAAAAGTTATTTCAGGTTTGAGATAAAAGTAACGTGAAATCTTTTTAAATAAAGTGGGAAAGGAGACCTTTGAGTACTCTCTAGTTCATATGTAGAATCCAAGTATGAACAAAGAAAGGAAGCAATAATGCAAATATTTGGTTGGCAATTGCTAAACCAAAGACATAAAGGAAATTAATATATATGAATTTGGAAATAGCCTATCGCAATATGTCAAGCTCAAGGTTACAAAGAAGCGTTGGGGTTGGAAAACTAACCTTCATTATCATCTTCAAAATGAAAATCTAAGGCGTTCCTTATAGACTTGAAAAATGATGTATGTGCACCGTTGGGGATATCATCAAAAGAACTTATGGTTATACTATCCATCTGTAAGTAAAAATTAAAAAAAATGTAAATCCATAGGACATCTTGCATACCCCATTAGCAACTAGTGGATTGGAATCAAGAAAGAATTAGGTATGAATTATTAAGTTATTATTGAGTCAAGAGCAGCTTTGAAAAGTGAAGCTCTCCACTTTTATGGCTTATCAGGAAACACATAAAATTACTGTTGACATCAATGAACTCGTCTAAAGATCCCTTGACATATCAGCAACTTGTAAGTATAATATGATATAATTGAATCTTTTAAAATTTTTCCTTTTCAAATTAGGCAACGTAAACAAAAGCTAAGCAACAACCTGCGATGCGAATAAGGAAAGAATATCTATCGGCTCCGCCCTCAAGGGGTGTAGCTTGATGGTTGAGAGCGGAGCTTGACTTTGGTTAGATCCCAGGTTCAATTCCATGCTAGTCCCTCTTGTAACAGCCTGAGGCAGCCGAGATTTTACCTGTAGATGGAGAACTAGTTGGGCCCTCAATGATGAGGTGCGTCCGTTTGGCCCGCCTGTGGGGTGGTGTACCAGTTGGACCCTCAGAAAAGTGTGCCCGCTTGGCCCGCCTATAAGGTTTCCTCGAATCAAAAAAAAAAAAATCTATCGGCTCCATCTTTAACCTTTGAAATTTATCATTAATTACAAAAGATGGAATTTGAATCAAGTCTATACGTACCTTTTCAAAATAAACAAAAAAATATCCTGCAAGAAAGCAATACAAAGGCTTCATTCTCTTATGACTATTTAAACTGAAGCGTCTGTTCTTTATTGAGAATAATGAAATGAAAAATAGACAGTAAATGAGAAGTAATTATATTGAACATAGCATGATTGTATAAATGACTACACAGTTTTCCATTAACAAACTTTAAGTAATATTTGATGAGGAATTGAAAATTGAGAGATGTAACCACATTCAAAGATAAATAAAATGAAACCAAACAAAAGGAAAAATGATACAACTAACCTTTCTCACATTAGAGCTTCTGGGTTTCTTCATCTAGGAGTTTGAACAAAAGATTCAACTGTTAAAGAGTTAGCTAAAATGATATAAAATTCAAATTTATTACTAGGAAAATGCACATCTAGTATTGGATCAGATTTCACATCAGCATATTGAAAACCTCTTAGATTAG
>JANZLF010000008.1:29672708-29684122 GCA_026546835.1 Erythroxylum foetidum | reverse complement strand
TGCACCTGCACATGTCTTCATTGATTTTATTTTTGAATTAAGTTCAGCAAGAATTGTACAAAATGTTTGTAAATGTTCTGGTAATGAAATAACTTTATGGTTTCAAGTATTTTGTATCTGAAATGGGCCCAAATTTAAGGTTACATACTATGTTGTAAAGATTGTAGCTTGGAAATGGAAATGTTTTTAAATAACATGGGCCCAATTTGATTTGTATTTTCCGCTTGCATGTTCCTTATTTTAAAGAAACAAAAGTTTTGTGATTAATTTTGACTGAGTGATCATTATAGCATGCCACCCTCGCGGGGTACGTACTCGGATATCACCATAGATGTCGAGTATGTGTCTTGTGAGAGTGGGGTGTTACAATGATACTGCATTGGATGTATATAGGGGACAACTTTGGTCGCACTCGCACCAAGCACTCTCGCGATCGCACTAGGCACTCTCATGATCACACCAAGCACTCTCGTGATCACACCAAGCACTCTCGTGATCACACCTTTATCCTTACGATTGCACCTTCATTCCTCATGATCACACCTTTATCCTCACGATCATACCTTTTTTCCTCGCGATCGCACCTAAACGATTTTCCATATCTTAACATGTTTGATTCTTTTAATCATAACTTTGTCATCTGACCTCCAAATGACTTTACTCTTAAACCAATAGATTCCTATCAGATTTCTCTATCTCCATAAAAAATTGATAGCTTTTGGAGTTGACTTCAAAAATATTGATGGAAAGAAAGTGAGGGAAACAGTTGGAAGAGCATGAGATAGTTATTTTACTGATCATACTTCGGTATTTTAATCATATCTTGATCTATAAGCCTCATAATGAGATTATTTTTATTTTAAATTAAACTAGAGACATAAAGCTACGACTGTTGAGGAAGTCTAAGTTGTGATTCGACTGTCTGATTGGTGTGGACTTTCCCCCTTTGTAGGAGGCTTGTCCAAATGTAACGTAGGACGTCGGGTGCGTGTCTCTTGGGACAGGGTGTCCAATAGAGAAAGATTCATCTCTTATGAAACCTTTAAGATTTTTAACCTATACGTTAACTTAAAGGAGAATTTAAAAGATAATATGATAAATAATGAAGACAATAATCATAATTGGCATCTATCATCTTTTTGGTTATTAAAGAAATAGTTTGTTATGAGCTCAAGGATCTCAAATTATAAGAATTGTTAGCTAGTTCCTCTTTAATTGTTGTATTTATTTGGATCATTCCTTTAAGATCAAAGAGCTCGTTTCTTTTATAAGGAGGCCTTATATTGTTATAACTGTCAATCCAAAAGTTTGTTAAGATTTCTTCACGAAACATTATTTTGAATCCCAACCTCACAAGCACCATTAACTTAAAAATATTTATCGTAGTCCACTAGTTATTAGTTCTTAGACTTATTTCTCATAAGGACTATTTCTCTAAGTAATGTAAATAGTGTTATTGCATCCATAAGGCTTCTTTATCAGTTAGGATTATACATCTCCTTTTATCTTCAATAATCTATTAGTGAAATTAATTGGAATTATACCTAACTTCATCAATAGACAAATAGATAGTCGACCATTTAACTTTAGTGATGGATTTCCTCTTAGAGGTCACAAGACTATAGAAAGCATCTAAACATCTTCTCTATGGTTTTGGTTAATTTCTTATAACATATTAGATGTGTGTACTAATAAATACGCAAGACTTATATTGCACTAATTTATAATTATCCTCTAAAATCTTCAATCAATATAGAGAAATCACTATAATTGAGTCTTTTTGTTGTGATTGGAATGCCTAGAAAAGTTTAAGGAGGCTTCTTTAACTAAATCCCTATCAAGTTAAAGAGGTAATCGGGTTGGTGTTCAATATGTATAAATATGTATCTTTTCCTTATTGATTTACACATCTTAAAACTCTTAAATGTAAAACTACCAAATTAGGATCATCCTCAAAAAGAAGGAGTTGGTCATCAAAAATGATACACTACAAATTTTTAATTTTTTACAATTACTATGATACTTTAATCTCCTTTCTTGTTTCATAATATGGTTAGTAATTTTGGTGAGTACCTCAATGCACAATGTAAAGGGATACAAAGAAATTGTATCCCTTTGTCTAAGATCTTTACCACCTTTGATTAGCTTTGCTTATTCTCCATTATAGCACACTATTCAATCTTGATAATGAAGTTTAAGTGAAAAAGAAATGAAATTAAAATTTTTTAATGAAGCTTTGATTGATATCCTTGAAAGCATTGTGTACGTTGACATTGATTTTGCATCTTTTTGTCAAGTTCTTTTTACTATAATTCTTAAATATATCTTCTATATAAAAAAAAGAGATTTTTCATCGATTTACTTTTCTCTAATAAAATCACCTTACGATATATTGATGAGAGGCTCAAAATCTACAATAAGACTTTTGTAGATTGTGTCAAAACAAGATATGAGCCTATAATCCAAAAGGGAGCTCAGATTAAGAGTTTTTGGAACTAGAATAGCGAAACTTTATTAATCTTTTTAAACATCTTTTCTTGATTGGAAAATTCAAGTACTGCATTAATGATAATATGCTTAATGAGAAACTACTTCTTATGAAATAAATATTTTTTATAGTGTCTAGGGGTTTTGTTTAGATTGATCTATAATAAAGATTTTTCATCATCTTCTATACTAAATGGTATGAGTAAGTTTAGAGAAAATTTCTTAGATATTTAAGAAATAATGAAATAGTTAAAGACTTGAATAGAAAAATAATTGTTAGAGGAAGAGCCAAATTATTAAGAAAAACTTATAAGTCTCCTTATGTAATTTATATTGTGAATTAGCTAGTTGTCCTTCTTCCTTTAAGAAATTGTTATATATTTTAATGCTTTATATTGACTTCTCTGGTAACTGATTGTGCTTCTTATTATAGACTTCTCCTCCCTATTAGGTAGCTCTAGCCCTAGTAATTCATAATAGTAACTCACTAAAAAATCTTGCCTATTAGTTTCCTTTTTTCCCTCTAATGAATTATATTTGACCTCTATTAATAAGAAAATATAAATATATCTTTGAAAAAAGCATAAATATCACTAAAACTCATAAGATTTAATAAATAAAAAAGTTTGGGTGTAATTTAACTATCACACAAATTCTATCATAGCATATTATTTTCATATGAAGGTTGCCAAATACTTTAAGCCCTTATTAAGTTAGTATCTAATCGAATACTGTGTATTTTGATCAAGAGAGGGATTTAGTTTTATCTAAACTTTCTCCATATGAAGTTCAAGTTTCCAAATTGAAGGAAAAATAAGCTTTTTATTAATATACCAAAGTCCAACCTCTTCATTTCTCTATGCATTTACTTTAAGTAAATTTTAAAGAGGGAGAAATTTTCATCATTGAATCAGATCTTAAACAACGCCATTCTTTACAGTGATTTTTAGTCCAAGTATTCATCACTGAATTCTAACCTTTTATCTAGAAAGAAACCTAATCTTAAAGAAGCTTACTTGTTTAATCTATCTTTTTTAGATTAAAATTGACGGTGACATAATACAATTGCTTTCTGTATCCATTAGTGGATAATAATGTAGCTTATTTATAAGTGAGGAATCTCTAACTACTTAGTGCTTTATAAGATTAGTAACTTATGATTCTTGTCCAACAACACTAGTATAGTAAGCTAAGGTCATAGTGGATTAAGATCAGGAATAGCTCGAGATTTTATAGGTAATATCAAGGTGATTTGAAGTAGATGTTAAAGGAAATAGAGTGGAGATAAGAGAGTTGATAGGAGAAACTAGAGGGGAAGCTTAGGAATATGAGAAAGTAAAAGGGATCTTTAAATATTCAAAGCCTCTCCTTAGTTAGGACCTATTTGAAGGCTAATCATTTTTATATAAAAGGAAAGTAATATGACTAGGAAATTTTTTTAAATATTTATTCTAGAAAAGATAACCCTTGGGTGGAAATTTTCCCTCCTAAAATGGAGGTCAGCTAAATACATTTTGGTTATCAAGTTTCTATTATTATGATTTTTAAAATTATAAGATAATAGCTTCATTTATCTACTCCTCTAGCCTTCCATGGCATAATTAATTCCTTAAAAAACACCAGTTTTTATAAACATGTGGTCATTTTGTATGGGTAAAAATGAATGGTTGCTTTAATAGGATAGTAAACACAATGATATAAAAGAATTTGGACAACTAAACTTTCCCAAGATTTTATGAATCATTATATAAAATTAATTCTTCATCACAGTCACAAATGAAATTACCCATCCTAAATCTTAATGTATACACTTAAATCAATCAACGAACACCATTTCTAGTCATAGGTTTCATCTTTTGCTCCTATATTCTTTCTCCTCATAGTCTTTTAATGGATAATAGCTCCATCTTAGTCTTATATAATGAAATACTTATGACTTATTTAATCAAAACTTTATAAGGATAGCCCATATATATGAACATCAAAAGGACAAATCATGAACTTAAATGTGAAATACCAAAACAAAAGAAGAAAAGTTGAAAAATAAAGAAATTTGAAAGCAAAAAGGTAAATTAATCGAAAGAAGAACTACTTAAAAAGCAAAATTCTATAAATCTAATGATGATTTGAAATTTGAAATAAATATCCAAAAAGAATACGCCACTAATTTATTGAAATTATGCATTATAAAAATAAAATGAGGTAATATTTTAAAAATATATGTTGATTCCTTGTCATATATACCATAAATTTTACACATCTCCTAAAATTTAAAAATATGGGTAATATTTAATTCTATTAATTCACTTATTTTAAAGGCTAACATTTTATTACTAAAGATTGGGTGAAATATTTTATTGCCACCAAATATGCACATTTTTTATCAAAAAAATATGCGCATATATTCTTACGTACTTTACTTGATTGTTATGCTACATGACCCTATTTTAATGTTTCACATGTTTTTAGGTAATTATGAAAATTATACCTTAAGATGATATTGTTTAAGAATTGGCGCTCATTTTAAGAAAAATTAGAGAGAAAATCACTTCTTTAAAGTAGCATAATTTTGTCTGTACCTATACACTGTGCAATAAGTGACATAACATAAGTCAAAATTGTGTATAAGACCATACAGTAATTAGAGAAGATATAGGAAGATCTATGATTCAAAGAACTAGTTATATTATAGTTCATGTATTAATATCAAGAAAAACATGGTTTAGAGATGTGTTAATGTTTGAGGCTATATCATAAATTCAACTAGCATAGTGAGATCCATAGTTTATTATCATAAATATGCTAGAGGTTGTCTATCACCTAGATGAAATAATAAGGTCCATGCTCTAACCCATTACTGTGCCCCAGAATGTGTCCTATGTAGAGAAAAGAAAGACATATTTAGGTTTGAAAAACTTTAATTTATTGATGCCTTTAGAGAAATTTTGCGTAAAACACTCATTAAAGACAATCTTTTCTCTAAAATCTAAGTTAATATGTCAAAAGGTTTCTAATACTCTTAGGAAGTCAATTCTAAGATTTTTTCACTAAGGAATTAAGATTTAAAGGTCATCTCAATGGATCCAATCACCAATAAAATTGGGAATTAATTTATATTTATTTCTATCATGACATCTTTATATTTGTTTTTTTTAACATGCTTATTTTTATATAGATGAATTTGACTTAGTTTATAATATAAAATATATTTCTAAAAGTTATCTTTTAATTATTTTTAGTGCTTGCATGAACAATTTCATAGGATTTCACATTTCTTAATGCATTCAAAAGATGCTAGCCATAGTAAAAATATGAGTTAACTAACTGGAAAATAGAGGTTGGAGCTCAAAATAGCATAGTTTTAGTGCCTATAAGATCTTACTAGTCCAGAGAATATAGTCAATATAGGTTAATTGAAACATGAAGCCAAAAGTACCACAAGAGGAAGTATTGATATAAACATAGCTATTTTATTAAATTCTTTTTTAATTTATTGACTTATTGTTGATTTTGTTGGCTATTATATAGTTTTTATTATTATACATTTCATAATTCAAAACCAAAAAATTAATATTTATGTTTATTATCCTTGAACAAGTTAATAATGTTATGCTCCCTAATATATCCTACTTCTTGGTAAGATATGATTGCAACCTACCATTATATTGCTTACCAAAAATGCATAGTTAATGAGAGATAATTTGGAAAAACGAAAGCTTCAATAGAACTGATGCACATATATAAATTGTTCACCAAGTTTTGATAATGTTGCTCAAGAAGTAACTAGCTTAAGGAAATTTATTAATTATTTTCTATTATTGTATAATTCTTATATGAATTTATTTATTTTATTTATCTTATGTTTATATGTTTATATTTATCTCATTTGTTTTTTTTTTTGTTTTTGTTTACTCCTGTTTTAAGGATAACTATGTTGTATGAAAAGATGCCAACACTTTGCATTTCCTAAGAAAGATTCAAAACTTGAGAGAACATTACATTAAAATCAAACGGAATAAACCGAATAAGAACATAGTGATACACAAAAAATACAATATGGAAATATGGAAAAAGAACATCAAAATATGATTAAGTATGCTTAGCCATATCTTATGGGAACACAATCAAACATTCCAAGGACAAAGATAAATGCTTATTATTTTGCGATTAACCATAATGTAATCTAGATACTATAATAAAAAAATGTAACAATTTTTAGA
Source organism: Erythroxylum foetidum (assembly GCA_026546835.1). Taxonomy (NCBI): domain Eukaryota; kingdom Viridiplantae; phylum Streptophyta; class Magnoliopsida; order Malpighiales; family Erythroxylaceae; genus Erythroxylum; species Erythroxylum foetidum. The sequence goes on along the minus strand of JANZLF010000008.1, from coordinate 29,677,415 downwards.
TTAGGTAAAAAACATCCTAATGAACAAGCTACAAAATTTTTGAGATTTTTGAAAACTTCAAGATTAATGGTGATGTTATTTCCATTCACAGTGAAGGATCAGGCAATAAAATGTCTAAAAGCATTGTCAACTTTATCAATCAATATTTGGGGGAGTTTTTTTTTCTGTGAAACTCCTTGCCAAATGCTTTGCACCATCTAAGATAAAAAAATTTAAGGAATGATATATATTCCTACCAATAGTTTGATGATGAAGGTTTATATGAAATAAGAGATAGTAATAAGCGTCTATTGAGGAGGAGCCCATACTATAGCTTTCCTATATGGATGCATGTCTAAAATTTCTATAATGGTTTGGATAATTCAAGTACCTAAATTATAGATGTTACATCTAGTGAAACACTAAATAATAAAACTTTAAAGCAATTAGGAATTAATATAAAAGATGGTGATGAACAATCACTAACGCAAACTAATCAAAAGGAAGGAAAACAAAACAGGTAGAATTCAAAAGGCAAATTCTATAACTATATTTATAGTTCAAATGGAAAAAATAACAAGGAAACTTGATAACCCTTGCCATGTAGGATAAGTAATGTTATAAGTTATGGATTGTTTTGTTGAATAAAATCAAGGAGTAGATGTTAAGCTAGAAATTTATAGTTAAATCATTAGAGCAAGTAAACTTTATAGGAATTTTCTAATGGTAAATAAGATTCCTATAATATTAGAAACATTTTAGGGTGGATATATCATCCAGGTTTCTTTTGGAATAAGAAACCAACTCAAAGACCACCCAATCATCATTTCTAAACATAAATCTAAGGAAGAAGCAACAAGATTTGAAAGATATTTAGGGATCTTATTCTAGGAACATATTCTCATATTTAGAATTAAAAAATCTCAATGGAAATCTTAAAAATTCAAGTAGTACAATTAGTTAAAGTTAGTAAAGAAAGGAATCAAGGAACATCACTTAGTGATATTGTGAATAACATTATCAAACATGTTTTGGTGGTCACCTTAAGGAGTGGAAAGGTATCAAACAATGAGGAAAAGGAAGAGGCTAAAGAAACGAGTCTAAGCCAAAAAGTGAACAGGGAGAAGAGAGTAAAATAAAAGAATCAAAATGGAATATTGATCAAGAATTCCTTAGCTAGTAAGGCTAATAAAAGAAAAAAAGAATGAAAAACTCAATAAGTTCCTTAAACTTTTAAAGTAACTTCATATTTACATTCTTCTTATTGAAGCTTTTTTTTAGATGCCTTACTATGCAAATTTTCTTAAGGATATTCTAAGAAACAAAAACAATTTAAAGAAGCTATAAACCATTACATTGAATGAAAAATGAGTAACTATCCTCTAAAATAAGCTACGTAATTTTTATAGAAATTAAAATTTTAAATTAATGAATGAAATGACAAGGAAAGTAGTGAAAAACTATATAATCTAAACTTCTATAGAAACATATGCCTACAATTTTAGTGTCCAATAAAAAATGAGAGGAAAATATTTTACTCTCACTAAGAAGAGCCTTGAAAACCTTCTAAAAAAAATCTTGAATATTATATAATCCTAATTGGAACTCCATCTACTATATGTGATCTAATCTATAATAATTTACCAAAAGATGGGGAATATGTATATAAAATTGAGTAAGCACTCCCATCCATAAGTGATCAAAACATACACATTGAAAAAATAGGTGATTAAGTGATTCAGTAGTGGTTGAGCTTAAAATACAACAATCATTAATTAAGTGTATAGAGTTTCTCCATTTGTTTTGGTTCCAAAAATAGCCCCGAAAAGTTAAGAATACACAAATTTTATAAGTTGAAAACTACCTATACATGATCGTGCATTAGCAACTAGACTTATTTGGCATAATCATGGATCGTGCCAAATGCTTCATCCCGAAGTAGATAACATGCCCCGATCATACATACTTTTATTTTTAAAGTCTTTCTTCATCTTTTCTTCAATTTTCATTTTTCCACTCACAAAACAAACAAATCAAAAACCCTTAAAACAAAATTTTAGGTCAATCCTTAGTCTAAAAAAAATCAAACAATTAAAACACATAAAAACATTAACAAGAATATAATTATAAGTCCTCAACACATGATTATCATCTAAGAAAAGTATTTGTAACAAATTTCAACTAATTTGAGATATTAGTTAATAAAATTTAGTAAAAAATATTATAATAAACTTTAGAATCCCTTCCCCATACTTAAGATTAAACATTGTCCCTAATGTACACAATAAAAGAAAAGATAAATACAATATCAATAAAACACAAAAAGTGGAAAGGGTAGATATTGTTACTACCCTAAATAATACGAATTACATAATTCTAAATTTGATGAAGGATCCGTCTGATATTAGATACAATCATTCTTACAAAAATATAACTAACAAGGGATAAAAAGATAAAATATAATAATAATAATAATAATAATAATATTATTATTATTATTATTATTATTATTATTATTATTATTATTTGTTATTTTTTTGGGTAAATCAGAAGAATTTATACAAATATAAAATATTATGTACATCACTAGAGACTACTTGAGCAGTAGTCTCTCTTAGATACAAAAAGGAAATAGAAGATAACTACATCTGAAAGCTACATCCTTCCTACATCAGAAGAGACTACTTGAGCAATAGTTACTTACCTACAAAAAGGTAACAAAGAGAAATACCTTTGGACAATACATCACTTCCTTTCAGCACACATAAACAAATAAAACATATTTAGCCCTTATACTAAAAAACTAAACAGAGATATCCCATTCTGTGAAAACTCATTTTAATCCCCTTACAAACTAAAATACATACAATCTAATCAACTGCCTCACAGCATAAAAAGGGGAGTGAGATGAGCATAGTTGGATTAGCACTGAAAGAGAGTGTTTACCTTGTACTCACTCCTGATAAGCCACTTGTCAGTTTCAGGAAAGTCCGAGAGATACTCTCCTACTTTGAACTATTTTGTGGCCACATCATTACTGTTTCTGAGAATTTTCCTGCCAAGTCCATGTTTGTTGAGTTGGAGGCACTGACCAGTCTTAGGAATGGCTTCTCTTCTACTGTTAGTTCTAAAGGTAGGTTTGATACCTTTCCTTCTGCATGCCTGAGAAGGAATCTAAGAAGAAGTGACCGATGGTATCCCTCTATTATCACTTGTCTATCAATTATTATTATTATTATTATAAAGAACATGGAAATAACATAAAGTAAAATGAAATAAAGTCTTATGCTAACACAAAAATCACAAAAATGAAATGAAAATGAAATATATCCTAATTTTAAGGTTACCTCCCCAATAACGCTTGTTTAATGTCATTAGCTCGACGTACCCTTCATATTTACCATAAACCTTGGGCCTATAATTAGTGGATTGCTTCCACCTGTTTATCTACATAGTAGCCTGTAGCCGATGGGTAAACTACATATTATAAGATGATAATAAGGATATAATATATCAAATTAATAAATCCAATTGACTTCATTAATGCCCTTTTCTATATCAAATTGTTAATGAAATAAGGAATAATAAATCTTCTAAATCTTTAGTTGAATCAAACAGTTTTACTAGTAGGAATTGGGAACCATCCGTACTCAAGGTTACTACCAAAGATTCATTAATAGTTTCCTTATTTGCCTCCTCCCTTTTTTGTTTTTCAATCACCTTTTTCCATTTTTTTACATTCACTTCCTGGATAAAGACTTCTTCCTCAATCATGTTTGTCATATGCTATTCTTGCTCTTCTAAAATAACAATGACCTCCCCATCCTCTTGAAATGCAACATCATTCATGAAGTTGATCTTTGCCTCTTCTTCACTTTGAGATGTTAATAAGCTCAAATAATATGTTGTATTTAACTCAATGTGTTTAGGAGAAGAGAATCTCTCTTCAAATTTATGTTGACTAGCTTCACTTTTGGCAAGGTACTTCATTGTTATACATGTAAGCTAGTCCTTTTTGTTAGGCCCCGAATTTTTTTTATGATATTATTATGTGATTTGTGCCTTAATTCGGATTAATTGAGAGAATTATGGATAATGACGCTTAATCGAGATTAAATCAGGTATTAGAGGATTAAATTCTGTGAGGGCAGTTTGGGCAGTTTGTTTAAGAGGAAATGGAGTTAGGTTAATTAAGGCGATTTTTGCTTTAGGTTAAGATGAAGCCCGTATATAAGAAGAAAAAGAGAAGGAGAAACGGAAAAGAAAGAAGGAAAAAGAAGAAAAAGGGAAAACAAAGAAAGGAATAGCGCCGCCGGAGGAGAGGAAGAGAAGAAGAAGAGATTTGCGTATTTCCGATCGTTTGAAGCAGCTTTTAGGTAAGTTAACTTCATTTAATCTTGTTTGAGTAGGATTTTACTTTGGATTTGAGTTGTAAGTGGAGAATCGACGGTGTTTTATGGTTTAGGGTGAGATATATGGATAAATCGTTAGATTGATGTGTTTGGGAGTTGAGAATGGATTAGACATGCCTTATAAGACTTGTTATACTGTTTAGAAGTGTTGGATGTGGTTAATGGACGAATTATCAGGTGGAATCTGCAGAAATCTGGGTTCGGAGTCGAGTTCCTCGACCCAGACGTCGCGACGTGCATATGAACACGCCGCGACGAGCGAAGAAGGGAGCCACGTCGCGACGTATAAAATGAATTTTATTAAATTCGTCGCGAC
>JANZLF010000008.1:29524962-29545388 GCA_026546835.1 Erythroxylum foetidum | reverse complement strand
ACACAATACATATACAAGCACACTCATTTAATTCCATTTAATATTTCTAATTTCTACCGAAAGTTCGGGGTCCAACACAAGCTGTGCAGGAAATTTCACCACAGTGAGACCAGAAGTTGGTTGCGACGAACTTTCACAAAAGCATACCAGTTTTTAACTTTCAAGCTTTCACATATAACTCATCTTGTACCTAAACCATCTAAACAACTTCATTTCCTCTTTATTTCAACTCAATATCATCCATAAACAAATTATAGTCCATGACTAATCATGAACATTAATAACAAAAAATACACATATATATACAGTCATCATCAACTTCTTACTCATATTCACTTCATTTTACTTTCATTTCACTTCTAACTATCATCAAATATGCTTCATTCAATAAATCAAGAAGGGTTAATGCTTGTACTTACTTGTTTAGCTTCAAGATCTTCAAACTCTTCAAGATCTCTCTTGAAAGCTAAGAAAATTGAAACCCTACCTTAGCTTTCTCTTCTTTTCTCTCCTTCTTTTCATATTTTTCTTCTCTTCTTCCCCTCACTCACGTTCTTCTCGTCTTCAAAATGCAAGACAAACATTTGTTCTTCCACTTATACCCTTACTAAGTCTAAAATGTCCATTTTGCCCTTCCTTCATGCCTTATGACTCTTTATCCTTAATTAATCTTCTAGAAATGCCCTTAAACATTCTCACTATTTCAATCCAATGAAATAAATCCTACTAACATAGATATAACAATTAAACTCTCAAAAATATAAATCTATCAAAACCCCCTAATTCATTTAATTCATGCTTAACTAGAGAAAAAAATCTGAGGGCTAACATCGATAGATATTTGTTGAACATAACATTGAAATTTCATCAAAGTGAAAAATAAAATAAATAAATGTTTAAATATAATAAAAATATTTTTCCAAAATATTAAGAAAAACTTTTAATCTATTTAAAATTTAAAAACAAAGTTCTTGTCGATGCTCAATCATTGTCATCATCACCTTCCTCATCTTCACTCACTGAATTCGTCTCATCATTATTCATAAAAATAACTAATTAAAAAATGTTAATTTAACTCAAATTTTGATTATATCAAAATTGGACTATCAATTCAAGCCCTGGTCATCTTTTAATTAGGTATGGTCTTAAATTCATCTTATCACCTTTGGGTTTAAGTTGCATTGTATTGTGAATGTAGTTTCTTTATTGTAAATAAAATCATGATTATAATTGTATTGTTCATAATAATAATTACTATTATTTGCTGTTGGAATATTATTTACATTTCATAATTTAAAAGTCTTTTGTATGATAGTAGACTAAATTCTTTTTTTTTTAATATAGGGATAATTTTTATAATAAATAAAATTGCAAACTTTGGAGATGTTGACTTCGTTTGGTAAACAACTGATAAATTATTTTTCAACTGATTGCCCCATTTTTAGAAGTTTGACTATATTAAAAAGTTATTTTAGTATTTGGTTATGAGCTAGTTGGGTTGGTTGAATCAACCTAACTAGCTGTTTTATGAAAAGTTCCAATATGGGAGCGTTTTTAAGCAAACAACCGAAATAACTATTTGTAATGAGCATAAAACGTATAGTAGTCACATGGTGATTAATCCTTAACTACTGGCGGGCTGGCTACACTTGCACGGCAGTGCACTTGTGTTGGTTTTTTTTATGTTTTATGTTTTATTTTAATTTAACTTATTATTATAATAAAAATTAAATTAAATTTTAATTTTAATTATGTTATTATTAATTTTATAAAAACAAAAATGATAAAAATAAAAAACAAAATATTTTAATTTTTATTTAATTTTAAAAATAAAAATTTAAGATATAAATTTTTAAATTTTTAAATTTTATTAATTTATTAAAATTAGATAATTAATTTATAAATTATAGAATGCAACCATTTGTTTTAGAAAATCAAACACCACTCATATTCATCATCCAACAATTAATAATTATTATTAATTTTTAAAATTTGTTTTCCATGTCTTAATTAATTTAAACATTTTAACTTTTGTTATTTATTTTAATAATTCAAAATTATAAGTCATAAAAAATATATTAAATTTTGATTAGATTAAAAAATTTATTTAAATCTAATTTATTAATTCATTAATAATTTATTATTCTTTACTAAGAATATTCAACAAAATATTAAAATATATAATATTCATATCCTTACAATTTTTTTAAAGTCATGTCTTTATAAGTCATTTTATAAATAAACAGCTAATACTCAATAGCTAATTTTACTAAACATCTCTACCAAATAGCTAATATAATTCGGTGATCAAATCAGTTGATAAAATCAACTATCAGCTATCATCTACCAGCTGATAGAATTAGCTAATAGCTAATACATTAAGCTGATTTTCAAATAGGGGTCGTTATCTTTTTTAAAGGAGAAAAATATATTAAAATTTAAAAAATTTATATATTGAATTTATTTTAAAATTATTTATTTTAAATATGTAAAAATTAAATGTATATTAAATATGTGATTCATAGAATCTTGAAGGAAATTTCCTAAACAATACAACATTAATGAACCATTAAAATTGTGAAGACTAACTGTGAAAAGCCATGAAAGGTAGATCAGAATTTGAAATTGACCAATCGAAAGTCGGTAATTGAACTGGCTTTGAGTTAAGAGCCGCGTGAGCGAAGGTTCTTGTAGGTGGTGAGCAGTCCAAACGATAAAGTTGGTAATGCCATGTTTTCAATGTCTGGAGCCAGAAACCCCCTACCAGAGGGCGTGGTCTGGTGCTTCCATCGTGAGCACCACAGGTCTAGGTGCTGAGTCATGGCTCGACCGGAGGGTTCTTAACCTATTATAGTTGGAACTCAACCCTCGAAAGTGTGGTGAATGGTGTGCCATTAATCACTTGGCCACTTTATGCCGAGCCAAAAATGAAAGCTGTCCGACAACGAGGGGTGGATCAGTTGGTCCAGATTCTTCACTTAAGGCTCTCCTTTTTAAGGAGGTCTTGAGTTCGAGTCATGCCAAAGGAGGAGAAATAGGCATGTTTTCTATTAATGATTCTCTAGCTCCCTGGGCAAAGCTCCTTGATCGGATCAATTACGGACGCCTCGCTTCCAGCGGCAGTGTGAGAGTTGGAGCTGCTAGAGAACCTGGGGGCTGATGGGAACTTGATGCTGAGTAGAGGGGAGCCAGTGATCAATCATCAGTTGAACAATCTAGAGTGTGTGAAGACTCCTTGTGCGCAGAAGTGTACAGGCTACGTAGGAACCTGAGGGATCTTGGGGTTCCAGATTTACATCTTTTAGGCTCTTGGAATGGGGTCGTAGGAGGTTAGGATTAATCTGGCTAAGTCAGGATACCTAATATAATAAAAAAAAAAAGAAAAGCAGAAGTGTTAAATTATGGGTGTCACTTATTTTCGCTCGTTAGTTTTTACGCTAGGGCAGTGCCTTCGGATTCAACCAAAAAAAAAAAATTATGGGTGTCCCTCTGTCCATGTGGCCTTATGCACCAGTGTTTGTTGGGGTGGAGACCACAGTGCGTGTGGACGTGTTGCATTGGATGACTTGAGTCGACTTACTTGGAAAGGTAGGTGATTCTTTTTTTTTCCTTTTAAGTTTGAATGGTTTGATTCGTGACTTAGTTCTTAAAAAGACCCTCCTCCTGCTCTTTTACATCTCAAAGTGAAACTCAGGGGAAAAGGAGTGTGCTGCTTGTACAGTTGGAAATTGGAACGGGGTACTGAACTATGTTGGATTATGTGATCATAGCTTAAGTTGTCTGCGAGTGATGTTAGTGGTGGTCAGATAGAGTTTGTAATGCAGAATATATCTGAAATATTCCTTAAAATATATCTACTTTCTGATTAGGTCTTGTCTTCACTGCAGCTTGTGAATTCCTTGAAAATATATTTCGTATCTTTTTTATAAGGGAGGAACTTTATAATAAGGGAGTAAAAAAGAGAGTCGCATAAGATATGAATTCTTCAGATCCAATTCATTTATCTTCCATTTTGTCTTTAACATCGTTGTCTAAAAGTTCTTTTATCAAAAAAAAAATAGAAAATCTAGTTAACACCTTACCCTTTGATCCTTAACTATCAAATCTGTGAGACACTAAATAGTTTTTGTTTTGGTTTAACCAATACTTAAAACTAGTTCATAAGCTGAAGGAGAATGAGGGATGATGATGACAGGCACAGTTCTTAACAAAAATCATTTATCTACTCTGCCCATCCATCCCATTCTACAACCCAAGCTACAGCACTTAAAAAAAGTGTTTTTGACTTTTGACGCCCAAACACCATCACATGACAGACACCAAAGCTCACTGATTTGGAGATTACCCCACTCCTATCGTACCTGATTATTTGCTTAGACCACCCAAAACGACAACTGGACAACTCATCCTAAATTTATTTTATTCTCACATTCAAAGTAGATCGGACACAGAGACCCAGATCCTCTGTTACTGTGAAGTATAATCAGTTCAGATTAAGACTAGTAAATACATTTCCTTGAGTGGTTAAACGTGAGTTAAAACTGAAAGGAAACTAATAAAACTGAAAGTTACAACATTTTTTCTTCGTCTTTTTCTAATTTTGTTTCTTATGAAGCAGAAACGTGAGAATGATGAAGGCGGAGAAGCAGTGGAAAACGCAGTGACAGAGAGTATGCGTTTGTGAAAGTCCTTTGGATCCAAAAGAAAAGAAAAAGGTAACTTTCTTTTCTCTCACTTTCTTGCTACCCAAACAATCACTTTCACCCTCTGTCCTTTTTCTTCTACATTTTTGTCACTCTCGTTTGCTGTCTTCCTTTTCCTTAAAACCCTCTTCCGGTCTTCCAAGGAAGTGAAGGAAGTACTGAGCTTTAGTTCGACACGGTGATAAAGTTGCTTGCTTTAGTTATAGAGCTTGGAGTTAGCCAATGGGAGCTCGATGCTCCAAAGTCTCACTATGTTGGTGGCCAACCAATCCCAAATCCAACCTCAACGATTCCTCCGATCTCGGTTAGTAGACTCTTTTAACCATCATTTTGATTATCCTTTGCTTTCTCGAGAAAAAAAGTCGCTGCATTTCCTCTGTTTGAAAATGAGTGGTTCTTTTTTCTTTTCTTTCTTTCTTTCTTTTTCAATTTTTGGTAGAGAATGGCGAGTCCTTGCCTGGGTTTAGAGAGTACAGCTTGGAGCAGCTTCGAGTTGCCACTTCGGGTTTCAGTACCGACAACATTGTTTCGGAGCATGGAGAAAAAGCTCCCAATGTAGTGTACAAAGGAAAGCTCAAGGAAGAGGAGCGTTGGATAGCCGTCAAACGATTTAACAAGATGGCTTGGCCTGATTCTCGCCAATTTCTCGTTTGTCATCTTTCATTCTTACTACTGATCGTATCTTTCTTCAATCTCTTTTGGGTCTTTCTTTTTTCTTTTGACGATTGATTGTTATTTGGTTTTGGCTGGAATGTGATGCTTTAGGAGGAGGCAAGGGCTGTGGGACAGCTGAGAAATGAGAGATTGGCGAATTTGATAGGATGTTGCTGTGAAGGGGAGGAGAGACTACTTGTTGCTGAGTTCATGCCTAATGAGACTCTGTCGAAACATCTCTTTCACTGTATGCTTTACTTTGTTAATAAGATGACAAGTACTAGTCCATCCTTAAACGGTTGCTTTAGTTATGATCTGTTCTTTTTCCTAATTGAATGAAATTGTCAAGGAGATTTAGGTTTCCAAGTCCTGAATTGATGGAGGTAGTTTTACTTTTAAGTTTCATATTTTCACTTGTGTGGATTGGGGTACACATCTTGAATTGAAAGCTTAATGAGCTAAATTTTCATTAATAGTGACTGAATCTTCTATGATATTTTGTGAATCGATTTCTATATGAAAACTGGAGGATGGGGTGGGGGTCCTCTTGAGGCTGCTATATTACTAAGAAATTGAGTTCATTCAGGGGAGAACCAACCTATGAAATGGCCAATGAGATTGAGAGTGGCTCTCTATCTAGCTCAAGCTTTAGAATATTGCAGCAGTAAAGGAAGAGCCCTGTACCATGACCTTAATGCTTATAGAATTTTGTTTGACCAGGTACTTCAACTTTTCACATTTTATTTTGAGTCTTGTTTTCTTCAGTAAGTTGGGTATGCTTCTGTGCTTCTTTTGACATTGAGGCACTTGTTGTCAGGATGGTAATCCTAGGCTCTCCTGCTTTGGCCTGATGAAGAATAGCAGAGATGGAAAGAGCTATAGCACAAATTTGGCTTTCACTCCTCCTGAATACTTGAGGACTGGTAATACCTTCAGTTAAAGGCCATGTCTTTCTTACTTTTTGTGTATCTCGCACCAATGGTAGTAACATGCCCTCATGTCAACATCCTCATTTGGCAGGAAGAGTGACTCCCGAGAGTGTGGTTTACAGTTTTGGTACCCTGTTACTTGATCTTCTCAGTGGCAAGCATATACCCCCTAGTCATGTAAGCTATTATACTCTCCTTTCACAGAACTTTTGTGGGAGTGTCTTGTCATAACTTGTTTGTATGTGCTTGAATGTTAACTTTTAGTGTCTAAGGAAAGCTATAACTTAAAATACTTGGAATATAGACAATCACCATGCAGGTTGTAGTTTTTCTGTTGTGGATAACTGGAAGCTTTATTCTTCTCTGGTCATTTCTTTGGCAGGCACTTGACTTGATACGTGGAAAAAATTTTCTGATGTTGATGGACTCTTGTTTGGATGGTCACTGTTCAAATGATGATGGAACAGAGTTAGTGCGGTTAGCTTCTCGTTGTCTACAGTATGAACCTCGTGAAAGGCCAAATGCAAAGTCTCTTGTGATTGCTCTCACTCCTCTTCAGAAAGAAACTGAGGTTGCACTACTTTTTCCTTCAGTTGGTCCTCCATGAGTTGGAGTAAGGATAATGTCCCTTGATGTGCAATTTCAAAAGGCTCTTTGATGTCCTATTAATGAGCTTCATAAGGAACTGCTTGAACAAAACATCATGCATTTCACTATCAATGCCCAAAATCTTTATCCTAAAGCTCAAATTTTTACTTTTTTGTTCGTAATCCTACTTGTCCATCATTTTGTAATTAACTTGGATAAATCCTAATGGAAGCTTGGATGAGTTGAGTTGCTTGTAGCCCTGCTGGTAGTCTCAAAAGCTTGTTTCCTTGGGTTGGAATGCATTTATGATGCTAAATTTAATTTCATGAAAGCGTATCTGATTTAATAGTAGCTGCTATTTGGCAGGTTCCATCCTATGAGTTGATGGGCATTCCGCATGGGATTCCATCACCAAAGCAAATGGTAGTACTTACACCTCTAGGTGAAGCTTGCTCAAGGTTAGATCTTACTGCAATACATGAAATACTAGAGATGGTTGGATACAAGGACGATGAGGGCATCGCAAATGAGGTTCGTGATATTCAATACTAGAATCGGTTAGGTGATTTCATTCGGAAAACCTGGTATTGTGTAATAACTTGTATCGTTTCTCTAGTTTCAAAGTTAGCAGCATGTTGGTTTTTTGACGTTATTTCCCATTACACGAGATCATTGTTTCCTATCTTTGTACTTAACAAGATCAGTGTCAACATTGCAGTCTGATTTGATAAATTTGTTTCTCAATTTCGCCTATCCAACAGTTCCATATTCATATGAATCTTCTTCTTCCACCATTGCAGCTCTCCTTCCAAATGTGGACAGATCAAATACAGGAAACCCTGAACTGTAAGAAACGTGGTGATGCTGCTTTTCGAGCTAAAGATTTCACTACTTCCATGGAGTCTTACACACAAGTAAGTAGCATTTTATTTCCACTCCATGGTATCTTCCTGTTATGGAGAATCTGAAGACTATGAACTGCTTTGCCAATTTGGTCGTTATCAGAAAATAGTTTACCTAATACAGTCGGTTCTTCAATTTCATTTATGCAGTTCATAGATGGAGGAACAATGGTGTCACCAACAGTATTTGCCAGGCGCTGTTTGTGCTACCTAATAAACGACATGCCGCAGGAGGCTCTTGGAGATGCTATGCAGGCCCAAGCAGTGTCTCCCGAGTGGCCCACTGCCTTCTATCTTCAAGCCGCTGCCCTCTTCAGCCTTGGGATGGACAGTGACGCACAGGAAACACTAAAAGACGGCACTTCTTTGGAATCCAAAAGACAAAAAATCTGAAACTGTATATCCCCTTTTTTCTTTTCCCCATGATTCCCACCTCATTTTACATACTCCTTGAATACCATATGGTGTTGAATTTCCGCAGAACCACAGGTGTAACTGTATTTTTACGTTTAAATTGTTGAATGTTTTAGTTAGTCATCATTCTCTGGAGTAATTCTCTTTTTAGACTACTCTGGATGAACTTTTCTAGTTCTTCAGCCCTTCCACTAATCTTCTTGACTTGATGAGTTGCGACAGAGAGCAGTAGTTCAAGAAAATGGTTACAGTGCAATTAGAGTTGACAGAAATTTACGTAATTGATGCTTACATGAGAGTTTTAGTAAGTGTTATTATTCTCACTCTCAAACATTGTCAAAGTTCTTTGCGGGGCCATGCTGAGTAAATGTTGGTATTAATAATAGGTATCATAGCATCAATGGAGTCATGAAACCGTGTTTCTCCGGCATTACCACCGGATAAAAGAATCACTCAATAGCCCTCAACCATAAGTTGGTATGAAGAAAGAAGTTGATATATAATATAATGGCATGTAAAGTTTGAATAAGAAACAGTATAGCAACAGTTGCACCCGATTATCAAGGCCAAGTTTATCTTATTCTGAGTAGAATTGCAGCCATTGTGGATACAATGTTGCCACTAAAGCTACTGAAAATGACACAAAAACAGAGTCCAAAGACTGTCTTAGCACCCACCATGAAGAACAAATTTCAGATCCAGCGACATCCACCTTTTACATTGGTCGCTGACCAGCGCTGAGCATCTGACCGATTAGATTATTAACCTAAATAATCATAAAATGAATCCATTAAAAACGTTATTGAAATTAGACTTCAGTCCATGTCTTTAGCTTTCCGATTTTGCATTCAAATATAAGTTCTCAGAAGTATATACTGGCTTTTCTTCCATGCATGTAAGTTAGCAGAAACCACAAAAGGATTCCTGTGGACACCACCATCAACGCCATCCACACAATCAAATTCCATTTTTTCTCGCTCAGCAACAATTTGCAAGGATTATCTTTAACTAAACATAATCTAGTGTGAACTAGCTAAATCAATTTGTTTTAAGCCAACGGATGCATACCTGCCAATATTTTGAAACGCAGCGATCAATGCAGCTGTTTTCACCCATGTTTAGTTCACCCTCCTTGTACCTGAAAGAAGGCAAAATGTTGGCTTAAAGAAATGGGATGGAAGAAATTTCACATCTTTTCAGAATGCAGGACGTCCATAAGAATTTTCATGAAAGGAACAGTATAAGAAAATACCTTTTGTCCACACATTTGGTGAAGCAAGTCTGAGCAAGCCTGAACCCATACAAGGGAGATAAGTTAACCTCGGCAAATTCAGTTCAACACAATAATCATCCATAACCATATGGTGAAGCATAAATACTGCGTGTTTATTTTCATAGTCATAGTCCATACTCTTAAAGGTAACTGGGACTTAAACAACATTTCGGAGTTGGTGGGTACCGACAATCTTCCGGCATCAAAAAATGAAAGCAATATTGAGCTAAGGCAAGGCAATTGCATAAGAAAAACTAAAGAAAATAAACAAGAACTACCCTGAAATATGTGCAATTATTCAAGCTGCGTACAATGCAAATCGTTTGACGATTACATGTATTAATCAGGCCAAAACCAGAACAAGTTTTCCTAGGCTGTAGCTCTCTGCTACAAGAATTAAATTTGAAGCTCTCTAAATTTTATCAGTTCCTTGCAGTCTTATCAATATACAAACCATCATAGCACACTGATTTCCATCAGAGAAGGCATTCCCGTTGTATTTTCATAAAACATAAAGTTGCCACAATTTTACCTGTTAAATAACTCCACTCTATACTCCATCTCTGTTTCTGCCATGCCAAAGGCCTGCACCGTAAGCAAAGAACAATCAACTGATTCCTTACTGACAAATTTCCCCATATATACAGGCCTTTGCATGAAATCAACAATTCCTAGTTAAAATAAACCTCGGATAAAGAACTTCATATTTGTGACCAAGACCTACTACTCACTTGATCCTTGTCCACCCCGGGAGGTAAACTACTGTTGTTGGCAGCCATTAGACCCTGAAACAATTGACGTTAGCTTTCCCTATAATCTGTATAAATCGAGAAAATGCGATCCCCTTTGTAGCGTTTTAGAGAGAGTCCTGACAAGTCGAGTCGAATACAGAAGTATGCGAAAGACAATTTAGGGTTTTAGGAGTGAGACTGTGACGTGAGGGCAAGCTGTCTACCTTAGGAAGAACAAATAATAAGATGCCACGTCAGTCGAAAGTTTGAAGTATAGAATATGAGTGGTCAAGTTGTCTTGTATTTGGTATGAGCAATACACATAGCAAATACTCGTCTTGGGGTTTTAGGTCTCATAGTCATATTGGGGAAACGGCACCCTAGGTCAACCACCGCAATATATATCTACTAACCGCCGGCGGGCGACCACTTTTGGTTGCCGCAGTTTGAACTAAGCTTGCAGGAAACAGGTAAAGGTGGTCGCCTTTCACTTAAAGAAGTTGGGCTCGTGTTATTATGTCTAACTATTAATAAAGTTGTGATCTTTGGCTTAATCTGTGTTTCTCTCTGCCTCTTTCTTTTGAAAACATAGTATATTTGATTACAGTTTATTCTGCTCCTTTTCTTTTATCTTGAAAAAGACAAGTCATATTGTAGGTGGGCTGGTTTTGTAGGTGTAATTAACATTGAAGGTTTGATATTGCAATTTCTTCCACTGCGGAAAGGTTTGTAGTGATGGAACACGGTTCCTTGCACGATCCAAGTAAGGCAACTTTCTCTTTTGTTGATGAGGATCATACTCTTGCAAATGCGGTCAGATTCACCTTGAACCAGGAGTACGTATAATCTGTTATGTTGCTTTTCGATTTCTCTGAGACTTGCAATTAGTAGCAAGTTTTACTGTGGTATGGGATGTATATCAACTGCATATGGGGCTTTCATCCTTGTTCAATAATTCTGTATTTGAACAAGTTGCATGAAATCTTTCTTCCTTGTTTGTATGAAATTCGTTACTGTCCATCATTTCCCGTTGTATCTTGAAATTGTAATTGCTTCATAATATTTCTCACTGATATATGAATTATCTGTATAAATTAATGTTCAAGCACATTGTTGTTTCATTTTGCAGTCCCAGAATATCATTTTGTGGATACAGCATTCCTCATCCTTCAGATGCTCGTGTTAATATAAGAGTCCAAACAACGGGTACCATTTCACTCGCTTATCTATAATTCCCATTGTCAATCACTGGAAGATGATAAATAGTAAATAAAGATGGATCCTGCATATTTTTTTTCTGCTTATTTTAGTTAGTTCTAGATTTAAGTTTGACTAATTTCAGACTAGGAGAGTAGGTGTTCAAGCAGAATGTCTATTGGCAGTATACTAATTAGTGAAAGAATTGAGTGCTTAAGGTAGGCCTTTTAGTTTCTTTCATAGTTATATCTTTCTATAATTTCTGCATTATTTAGATTACAAGTACAGGGTGATTGGGTTCTATTCACTGAAACAGCTTTTTCTTCCAATGCGAGATTGCTGGCTTTTGTTTCAATGACTATGTAATTATTTTGATAGTATATTGCCACTGCTCTCTGAGAGTCCAGTTGTTGAATTGATATCTGCCAGGTGATCCAGCAAAGGAGGTTTTGAATGATGCTTGTCAGAATCTGATGTTGATGTGCCAACATGTGCGGAGCACTTTTGACGATGCAGTTGCAAAGTTTAAAGAGAACAATCCAGTTGGGGAGGAAGCCGGCAAACCCACCGAAATGGAAACTGAAAGTGATGAGAATTGATTCTTTAATCTGGACTACCGAGATATATATCAAGTTATGTATATTCAGCCCGAGGTGTTATTGACTCAGTTCTATCATTTCAATGGTTAAAATGATTTCTGAATTATTCATGAGGACCTCCATTCTGCACCATCCTGCTGCTCTGCAGTTCTATTCGTTTCCAAATAAGAGGGATAGGATAGGGAAAGACCATATGTGACATTTGGGTATGTTGCATTCTTCGCATGCCCAAATTAAAATCCTTTTCACTAGCAATAGAGACTGCCATTACCAGAGTATATTCTGTGAAAAATGGGACGTTGAATCCTCTATAATGTATATATATATAGTTCAGACGCCATATCACCACATGTTCGTTGTTGAAAGGGAGTAAAATCCATACGGTAAGTCACAACTATGGCCCTGAAACATGAAATCAAGAGCAACTTGAAATATAAAAGAGGCTTCTAAGTGCGCACCTCCTATGCGCAGGGCAAAGAAACCTTTCACAATTCAATTAAGGACATGGAAGTGAAAAAGCCAAGAGATTACAAATGCAAACAAGAGGCATGCTAGTAAGAAGTTCATAACGCGACGGCTATGGCAGAATGTCCGGGTTTCCACAAGGATCAAAGGAGCTGGAGCTGGCGCTGGTGCGGGTGAAAGTGCTGCTGCAGCAACATGTGCCTCATTCGCCTGCTCCCCACTAACATTTAGGGCTGTAGCACCGCAGATTTCACATATCCTGCAACAAAGAACAAGGGAGATAATGGAAGGGAATGTCAATTAATCAAGGTAACAGTTAGACAGTTACAGTTTTAGGTTTAACACAAAGCATCAAGGTCGTTCTGGTTGCTTCTCAATTGTCAAGTAGCACCACATAAAATACTCATCATCTCCAAATGGTAACATCATATCAGCAACCACCTCACTAGTCCATGTTTAGATCAAATTGCATTGCAGAAATGTAAGCCTTACCGAATCCTAACTTATGGAGAAAACTATAGTGGTGCAAAATTCATGGAGGCATAGATCTTACAGACCACACAAGTAAAACTGACCCAAACTCTCTCAGACAAGTTCCCACAAAGTCTTGGCTTCAGATGTATCCGATGAAGTGAATAATCTGAAAAGGATTGCCAACAGAAAAGTGTATACCTCAGAAAGTTCTCATAGATGATAATGGACTCCTAGACCACCAATACGATTCTGTAACCAGAAGTCTTCCACCCATACCTATCCTACTTCAATCAATTTGCCCAGATCATCATCTAAATCATTGGTAATTAGACGTTTATTATTAGTATAGCAGTCTAAATAATTAGACACCAATATGAAGATATCTAGCTCCAGACCCCCATGGAAGTATATCTGAAGCTGTTTAGATTCTCATGTTTGTTCAGATGCACTTGCCCACTTTCCAAATGTATACAAGAGGACAAGTGTGTTATCTTGCATCAGACCCCACAGCTATTAGGTAACCGATCCCTCTGAACACCGAAATCCTTGTTGCCATTAATCACAAGGGAGCTCTTTTTTTGTGTCCAAAGGCAAAGTAACGACCAGATTTAGTACTCCACCACACCTCCCAACCGGACAACTCTGTTCTTCCTACCAGCTTGCGAAAGAATAAGGACAGTACTCACAACTGCTACATGACAGGAACATGAGCCACCAGTAGCTACAGGGTCACTGAATAGTTAATATCAGTCACGAGGAGGATGGGAAGAAACTTTTCCAAGACAAAAGCTTCAACTTCACGGAGCAAAAAGCTATTCTTTAGTTATCAACTTGTGTTAAAGAGGCTCTTGTCTCCGCATTCACCATCGCCAAGAGCTTTATGCTCCTCAAGGGGGTGGTTTTCATGTAAACAAATTGAATTAAAGGACAAATTACGGACATCGACAAAGAACAGACAAGTTGAACTGTAATCAAGAAATCGTAAAAGTTTAAACAACAAAATCACTAGATACTCGTCCAACAACTTGGGCATATAAACATTACCAGACTCCAAAAGTTTCACTGTGTAATCAGATTTCTTCCGATCTAACAAAAGTTCATAAAGGAAAAACGATCAAATGGGCATTTTTCTCAGAAAGCACCAGAGAGTAAGCAGGTGGTACAATCTTTTTTTTTTTTCCTTCTGAGAATGAGGTGGTACAATCTTTTAGAGAAAAAAAGATTAGGACTTTACTCACGTGTCACCCTTGATCTTGAACCAGGTCTCTGCACATTTCCTGTGTACCGCTCCCAATCCACCCTTACAAGAACATCCCAGCTCAATAGCTACCCCAGAATCTTGCCCATGACTCTGCAAACCCAAATAGCAAATTCTGCAAGTCCACTTAGCTGCATCACCGGAATGCTGTCGCTTCGGCTCCAAATCTTCACCTTCCAAATCCACCTCTGACAAGCAATCCGAGGCTGAGGACTCCCTGTGGGCCCCAATCTCGCCCGAGAGAGACATGTCACTGCTGCTTGGGCTTGAATGCTGGTCTCTGCGCAAATGGTGGGTGTGGAAAGTTGGCATTTTTTTGCAAGACCTCCAAAGAACAAAAAGGTGACAAAGTACTAAAGTTGGGGGGTTCGCTTTTAAGGGTTTAAGTCATTCGATCGTCTTCAGTTAGGAGAAGGGCCCTTTGTGCATCATTGTCCAGTATTGAGCTTTGGACAGGGAAGTATGTTGAAGGACAGAGAAATAAAGAGTTGGTACTGGTTTTTTAAAGCAAAAAACTAGTCTCTCTCTCTCTCTCTCTCTCAATATCTGTGTGTCAGTTTTGAGCAGTGTTGGTGAAAAGGAAACGCAGCTGCTGGTGATTATAGAAAGGAAAATGCAAGTTTTATCTTTTGCTAATCAAAATTGCCATTACTTTTTCTTACAGGACGATAGGAAAAGAGGCCGTAAACGGTGCCTTTTTCTTTTTCAAGAATGCAACTTTTCTTTTACCCAAATCCTATAACAGCCAAGCCAACAGTTTTCTTCACTTCTTTTTCTAATTTGCTGTGCCTATATTCGTAGTTTTGTCCAAAAATTAAAAAGAGCACACTACGAGCACTCCTGAAGTTGCCTCATTTCTTTGTACTTCTCTGCTTTTCTACCAATATTTACACAGGCAACACAAGAAGTAGAGCTTTTAATTTTTCTTTTTGACCTGTAGCAGAGTGGTCCCTGTACCACAAAGTCTCAGAGTTTCTCATGGAATGCAGAAAGCATGTACATGCATAAACCAAAAAGAAACAGAGAGAGAGAGAGAGAAGGGTCACCTTCACTTTATATTATAGAGCCGTTCCATAAAATGGTTTCTAAAACAGTACCAAATGAACATGGTCCAAAGTTGCTGCTCTGTTATCTGCGAATTTGGATCGAGGGTAAAAAGCTATACAATGTTCCCAAGCGTTAGTCGGTACGCAAAAGCTTTCCCCATGCGTTTTGTATTAACATACTCACTCATCAACGTAGGCAATGGACCACAGTGATGCCAAATACTGGTTAGATTTGATTGCGCAACCTTTTCGTTAACATATTTCATTTGCTCTTTTTGCCAGTCTATTGAATGCATTATAGTGATCATCAATAATTACTCCATAAAATTGAACCGCTAAATGGTATAAATAGTGGCATCCTCTGTATTAGGACGTCAGCTTTACATAATATATAGATAATAAAGCTAATTAAGCAGCTTGATCCAAATGAAATGTCGTGAGAGAGGATCAATTTGTAGATTGAGCAATAGCAGAGTTCTGGTAACCCAAGATGGGAGCAGCGAGTGAGGCAGCTGATAGCCTGGGGGGCTGCATCAGGGACTTGAGCCTCACCGGATAGAGGGCACGGTGAGGTCAGGCAAGAAAGTTTCTACAAGAAAATGTAGAAATGTACAACACGACTCCTGGAACACTTAACTATATCTAGTTCATGGCAGTATCTCCAAGAAATCAGGTTTTGCTGCACAATCATATAACTTGGAAACTATTAAACCAACTTTAGAAAACTGAAATGCTATCTTTCGCTGCGTAATTCCCTAATGTTAGATATACTATGAACAGATCATAAAACATACAGGATCGATATATGCATGGAGGAACAAAACATACTTGTCGATGCTTTGTTGATTTCCACCGGTTAGAGAACGATTGATTTCTGCAAATCCCAAAATACGCACTTCACATCCTTTTGGGTTCATAACCGTTGCCTTTATAAGTAGATCATCTGGGAATAACTACCGGTAGTAGTTATTCATTCCAGATGACTATTAAACCCATATATGGGTGTAAAACGACAACACCTAACGAGCATCGCTCCCCAGATGATGCAATTGAATACGAGCGTAGCCCCACAAACAATTCTTAGGAGGATCTATCTCAAGTCACCGTTTAGTAAGAATAGATAAAATGTTGCCCGCAGGGCGTAGCTCAGTTGATTCCGGAAGGGCAGATTTGCTCCAAGATGAAATGAAACCATCCCGCTTAACATGGTAAAATTGCGAAAATACTATCTTAAACTCAGAAATTGAAGCTTCAAGGCTAACTTGAAACTTTTCCTTTAGTTAAAATCATGTCTCCTTGCATTGATTTGTCCCACGAATTCAACATAAAAATTCTGTCTTCAGTGCTGATTTGTCTGTTGATAACTGTTATAAATGCTAGAATACTAAACCGCAAGTAGGTGGGCTGTGATGAATCTGCGAAGGAATTATTGACCAAAACTGCAGTCTTGTTTCTGAATGTCCCTTGGAATTTTAGGTAAAAATGAAATAGTTGGCCTCTGTTGGCAGCAAAAGACCAAAATTGATATATAGAATAGGGTTACGAGCTCTGCCCAATCTTGAGTTTTAAAATGCTCGATCTTACACTTCAAGTGACCGTCGAAGATAGTGATGATGGCTTCCTTAGCAGTTAGCATTAAGCTCATTTCCTCCAAATAAAAGGAAATTGTTTTGTTATTCAGATATGAATGTATAGCAAATAACAAAGTATCATGTTAAACCAGGTTGAATCCTTGTTCATATTTTGTTCATAGAAGTAAGCAAACTTTGAGTCCCCATTTCTTCAGGTTGTTCACATATAGTGTGCAGTACTCCATTTAGAATTCGTGCCAGTGAAAGTATACAACCAACCAAGTCAAAAAGAGGATGACTTAAAGTGAAAGAAGTTATAGTCACCTAACTCCTTGCATGCTGGAACCCTCAAAACAAGTACAGTAAAGAGAAAGTGCAGTAGGTAAACTCGCATTATGTAAGAGGAGTAAAGATGTTGTAACAGGAAAAATAAAATGGAGAGTAAAGGTAACATTTCTACCCCGATAAAATCATTACGCTGACTGCAGTTTCTCTCTCTCTGTATGCTCTGAGTTTGCAACAAGAATATCACGCAAAACAGGCATCAGTTACATCCAAATCTTGTGCTCGATATCACCATCCAAAGAGATGAAATTCATCTCATGTTATAAACCCAACCAAAAGAAATGAAGCATGAATAGTCAGGTTAAAGTCCTACAAATAGAGAAGGCATCAAGCTTCCCGAATTTCAGTGATTGGGCTGTTTTCTGTAGTTTCTGGTGGGTGAGGTTTGCTTTCCTTCTGTTTTGGTAAGCTTGGAATGTACTTCCAGCAACGTTTATGAACTCCACTAATCTTCTTCGGAGCATCAACAATTGGCAATCCTGTGCAGAAAATTAACAGAAAATAAAATTTGTGCCTATATGAAAGTAATATAGGAATTGGTCGTCAGTAGCGGCAGCTAGTCAGTTTGTTGTCATATGATATCATTTCAAAATGACTGAACAACAGTAGTACACATTCTCCAAGAATTAACAAGCCCCTAACTGGGCTAGATCATCCTGCATATTCTGTCAGAAGCAGATGGCATGTGAACACGCAACAAATTACATGGTTTTTTTTTTGGGTTAAAGATGGATTTACACCCATAATTTGAGGTTCGGGACATTCTCAAGCTCAGCTCGGAATTTATTCACCTAAAGTAGAATAAGCATTTGTATTAACACAGAACCTGCTAATATAATCGATATTTCTGATTAATTATTCCTAAGATGTAAGATAGTAATCCTGTTGCGCAATACATATATGGGAACAAGATAAAAGAGGTTGGACTACCTCATGAATCCAGTGAACAAGGAGAAACTGAAAACAGGTACAATTAGTAAAAGAAGTTCCCTGCTTACAACCAATTGAAACAAAACAAGATTTGTTGCTTGGAAGTCTTACTATCACCGCTAATATTACATCAATGTTTGCTGGATTCCAGTTATCCTCTTAATGGATGTAAAACCATAATCTGCAAAAGCTTCGAATATGGAACTCGTACATAAAATCACTGGCAATGCATTTAGCTACAGGTCATGCAAGACCACATTCTAGAACGATTAGCCAATTCAGAAATTAGATAGAAAACACAATCTCAAACATAAATCTCATAAAACAACAAAAAATAAAGGATTAACTTTCACAGGATGAGTAAGCAACGTAAAATCTAAGAGATGAGAAAGGATAGTAGGAAAATGCAAACCATCTTTGTAAGAAATCCCCCAAGCCTTTCCATGCCTACCATCCTACAACAAAACCAATCCCCAACTTTAGACCATATTCATAAAGGCCACAACAGAATAATCTAAAACAATAAGATGAGCATCCCACAATATAAACCATAATCCAACAACCTCGGACTCCTAATCAAAATCCTCAAAAACCCATAACCAAACAAAATGATTAAACCCCAAAACCCTAAATCCTGGCCTGATTCACAAGCCCATATCAATTCTAATTCCTCCACGAAATAACAAAAGGTGAGATATAGAAAGTAGAACAACAGAGAAGGTGAAACCTTGTAGAGATTGATTTTGGTGAGCTCGTAAGACACATTGGTCCAGTGAGATTTAGCCATGTGGTAACCAATACCCCAATTGGGCAAAAACTGCGCAACCTCAAATAGATTCTTCTTCTTCTTTCGTCTCGCTTGGTTTGACTCAGTGGCCGAAGATGAAGAAGCATCAGTGGCAGAAGTGCTAAAGGTACGCAGTGAGTTTATCGAACACCTATAGAGACTGAGCTTTTCACTTGTAGATGAAGACAGTACCTTTGCGACAGCGGCAGTCGCCATTTTAGCGGGTTTTGATGTACCTCTTTTATGGAGCTTCGGCTTCAGTAGCTCTTCCAATGTTAGGTTTTTCTTCCTGTACAAATTTCAGTTTTTATTTTGAGACAATTACAAATAATCCTATTCCTTTTTCATAAGGATTGAATGGGACCATGACAATTGAATTTAATAAAATAGGATATTTGATTCAATTTTTTATTTTTATTTTTATAAATTTATAACAAAAATCTAATTTATTACTATTATTTATTAAATACATTTATTTTAAATTCTACTTTGAATTAAGTAAGACTAACTTATTCCCATCTTAGCTTCTACATAATTAGATTACCTTTGATCAAAGAACAAAGCAAACCCAAAATTCAGTTTTAGAATATGTTAACTTATCCTAATTTATGTCTCATTTAAGGTTTGGATAACAATAATACCAAAACACAAATCTCAAAACTTTAATATTATTATTGCTAAATGGTTAGATTTCCAATTTGTGTTTTTAGGTTAGGATTTCAACTTGTGATTAAAGGATGTCAATATGAACTTCTAAGATTTTAATATGTTTTGTGATCAACGTTTTAATAATTGCAACTCAGTTCAAATATCAATAATATTTAAATAATAATCAAGTTATATAATTAAAGATAACTTTGATATTACTGTTAAAAAATCGGGAGGAGATTTGATCTCCCGTTCAGTTAGATAAAAGAGATTTCTTTATTTTTTTTTAAAGTCATGATCATTTTAAATCTTTTAACAAGATTAATATTGAATATAACAAAACATGTGATATGTGTAAAACTTGGTATACTTTTTAAGTGTTAGAGTGTGGTTATAGTGTTTTATTAGTATGTTTAGGACTTAGATTTATGATCATGTTCATGTTAGTGTTTTTGTGTATTTTGTTTGTTTAATTGTTGTTTACAACAATAGTTTAATCTCAATTATATATTTCAAGAATTGTTTGATGTGTTCGGTGACGAGTAAAAAGTTGGAGAAACAAGTATGGCACAATTGTGTATGACCATACACGATCAAGCAGGGTTTTAAAACTCGGACCGGACCGGCCGGTCCGACCGGTCCGACCGGTCGGTGGTCTGGTCCGGTTGATGCCTTAAAATCGGTCTCCAATTGACCCGGTGTGAACCGGTCAAAATCGGTCAATCGATCAGTTTTTGACCGGTCGGACCGGTCCGGTTCGACCGGTTCGCTAATTTTTTTATTTTTTATTTTTATTTTTTTATTTTTTAAATATTTTTAATATTATATATAATTAAATATAATTATTACATAATTATTACGTCATACCGGTTCGACCAGTAGTTGAACCGGTCGAACTGATCAAACCGATAA
>JANZLF010000008.1:29452152-29464654 GCA_026546835.1 Erythroxylum foetidum | reverse complement strand
CGATTGGATCAGGTCGGCTTGGTTTCCTATAACAAACCAAGTTTCCATTCAAACAATATTCAAAAGAAATATTCAAAAAGCTTGAAAATCAAAAGTAAAAGCACTAAAAGTTTACATCCGACTTCCAACCCAATTTTCGAATCTTAGAGGCAAATTCCAAACTTCCTTTCCTCATAAAACTTGTAGCCCTACGGCTCTAGTCCACAACGAATCCGAAATCACCTCATTTGGACATCCACAGTAAAAGATATGCCCCAAAATACCAAAATTCAACTATGCTGGAAACTGGGGGCTCACCGTGGCAAAGGCCACGCTCGTCGTGACGAACGAAAGGCGTGAACTGGGTGCAACAAAACCCTGAGGTCTCGAGTTCGAGTACCAAAGGGGACAATACCAATTAAGGTTGTGACCGCGTCTGGTAGTTCGCTGGGCCTGGGGCCCAGGTTCACAGCACGGACCCAACAATATCTCTCATATTGTTTGAGTCCTTCATCGTTTGTGTTGGCCCTAGGCAAGGCCCACTTATTACTTGTGTTAGATTTATAAGGGATCCACTCATTAAAAGAGTTTAAAATTAAAATGTTAACAAATCTATTTACTTAAAAGAGTTAAAAATTTAAAAACTAATAAATCTGTTTATTAAAAGGGGTAGAAATTGAAAAGTCAACAATCTGCTTCAAGATGTTTATATATACCAAAAAATTTCTTGACACTTTAACTTATAGAAACTAAAAAGAAAAAATTTATGGATAAGTTTCTTATACTAAATTTCAAACTTTATTGAATAAAGCTAAAAAGAAATTCAGTCATAACTATCAATTAGGTTGTCTAACAATTCTATTTCAATCTTTTTTTTAGAATAAGTAAAATTGTATTAATATATTAAATAAGAAGTTACATATGTGATCAAGAATAACTAGTAGGTCATACAGTGGCAACGTTTAGAGGATAAAGTTCAGTTACATCAACAACATCTTCTAGAGGCAAACATAATAATTTCAGCTAGTACAACGACAGCGTATGGAACGTGAGTCACAAAAGCTTAATACTGCCATCAGACGAAGAGTTAGGTAAATTTGGAAAGCTTAGAATGCATTTTCTCCCTTTTTCGCACAATTCCTACCAAATTAGGGTTTGGGAAGATGATCGTCGATTGCAACAAGAGAAGGTGCTACAACCGATGAAAAGAGAGGGTTTTCAAGAATACGCTTCCTATTTTTGGAACTGACGTAAAGTGAAAGGATTGGAGTACTCTGCTTCGACAAATCCATGCGTCAAAGACAAAGGGTGCCTCTTACTCAGGTACTGACTTGCAACTTGAGTTGATTTCCTTTTCTCAAGAATTTTAGCCTCTGTATGTAATATATTCTCCATGATAAGGCTAGATTAGGGTAAACTCGATCAAACCTTGTACAACATAGGAGTTTCTCTTTGATTCTGCCAACTAGAGAGAAGAGAACCTCATCTCGTGAGCGATTTATGTTCTGACATCTTCTGATGTTTCTCTCTTACCAAATCTCCTTAATGGATGAGAAGAAGGAGATGACATGAATCTTCTTGTTGTAGTTGGAGGTATGATTCACCTTCTAAAACCAGTCTAGGGCTTCCCCAAAAGTGATCGCAACATTAGATATAAGACACAATTCCTGTATTTTCTCACATACGAACTTGGAGAAGGGGCAGAGGAAGAAAAGATGATTCCTAGATTCTTCTAGACTCTTCTTCTAACTCACAGAGAACACAAATAGAGTTAAAGATAATATAGTGCAGTATGTCCATTGTACTTAGCTTATTAAGCACAGTGAGCTAAAGAAATAGAGAGCCTTGTGCCAAATGATAAGGAACCATGGCTATCTTGGGTGATTCTCATTTTGCCATTTCTAGAATTTCACAAGTTGGAAGGTATTAGGAGGGAGATTAAGGCATTGAAATGAGTCCTCTCTATCCAAATTAGGCTGGTAATGAGGAAGGAGATTAGGTTAGAGTGTTAGTGGTGTTTTGAAGACTTGAAGTTTTGGAAGTTTATTGAATTAGTTACGATGTTTGTCTATAAAAATTGCATGAAATTGTGTTGGTGAATATGGGCATTTATTCATATTTGTGTAAGGATGAGTTAGTTATGTGGAAATATGAATTTAATTGAGTGAGAATTAGTGTAGATATGGTATTAGAATGATAGGATTTGGGTTAAGTGTAAAAGCTGGAAAATTGAATGTGTGTATGTTTCCAATGTTTTGGTCATAACTTTTGATATGGTTATGCTATTGAGATGATTTTTAGCTTGAATTAAACTTGAGAAGTTTAGCTATAATTCTTATGAAGGAAGTTCTGTCTAATTGTGGCTTGAAGGGTTCTGATTTTTGCTTTGAAAGTAGGTAATGTGTGCAGGGTGAATAGTTATGTTTCTAACATTGAATGATTTGTGACCTGAAACTTTGGAGAATTTTTTTAGGCTAAAGTAGACAGATTTTGTGAAATTAATCTTCATGAAAGTTTAAGATTTTCTTGTTATCTTTCTATCTCCACTAAGTAGGACATTTTTCGATTTGTAGGTTGAAAGTTATGGCTTGTTAACTTTCAGATGGTAATTTATTTCTTAATGTGTTTTGGTGTGTGTAATGTCTCTAAGTATAGGTTTTGGTGATTTCTGTGTTCTGACGCTAATTTTGGACTGTTATGGTTGAAATTAGCTTAAGTGATCTTATGAAAAGTTGTAGAAGAACTTTTTAGCTTTGTGATGAGGTATGATATGCTCCTTTTGGATATAGGGCTTGTAAGTTATGAAGTTTTCAATTTTGGATATGGTTTAGGTTATATGTTGATTTAACACTCTTAAACAAGGCAGCAACAATAATGGGAGAATTTGATCTAGTTAGAGATGGAATTTGGTTCTAAGTCCTTCATGAGAATTGTAGCATGTTTTCTGATCCTTTTAATGATATAGAGTATGTAATTTTTCGATAATGGGACAGGAAGTTATGCTTTTTGGAAGATTGTGTTACTGTTGATAATGACTTATATAGGCAGAAACTTTGATTGAGAATTTGATTTATTTATAGGTTGAATTTGCTTCAAAGTTGCTCATGAAAGTTGTATAATATGTTTTGATCTTTCTTTTTATATAAAGTTTGAAATTTTAGGCAAAGGGAATGGGAAGTTATGAATTTTCAAAGTTTCTGTTACTGTTGGTATGCTCACCATTATTGGACAGAAACTTTAAAGTAGTTTTTGATTCCCTTAAAGGTCTAATTAATTTTTATGTCCTTCATGAAAGTTGTAAGTGGCATTTGGATCTTTCCATTGGTATAAAATATAGAATTTTTGGCTAAGGGGGAAAAACATGATATTTAGAAGAATGTTGCATGGTTTTGGAAATTTGTGATTTAATAGAAACTTTGATTGCATTTTCGACACTCTTAGGAGTGGAATTGGTTTGTGAGTCCTTCTTGGAACTTGTAGGGTTTTCTGTGATCTTTCAAATGAGACCTCATTTGTGATCTTTGGACATTTGTGTGAAAAAAAATTAGGTGTTGAGAAAGGAAGAGAAGGAATCTTTTAATTTCTTTTAATGTATTATTATTATTAGTTTTATTTATCAATATTATTATTTCCTTTGTGCATAACTTTTTCGTCCGATCTCCGATTGACCTGATTCTTGAGGCATCGGATTCTTGAAAATTTTAATTTCATTGTTATGAGAAATTGTGATTTTTTAGAAATAAAATTGATGGAGCTTAATTAGGTCAAAGTGAGGGACCAGGTAATTATTTTTCTGGTCCGTTTTTTAACAATAATTGGACCTATGTCCGAATTGAGCGATTTTGGTGTCTTTGGATTTCTAATTTTTAGAGAAAATTTTTATGATAAACATTTTTGAAATAATGTCGGGAATGTCACGAACATGCATTGTACACATTTTAATTGCTACATGTGCATTATTAAATATTACTGATTGTACATTTGGTAATGTTTGAATATTTTGATTGGTTATAGAGGCGCATTTAGAATGTCAACCTACAGACGTTGCCAAGACTTTCAGGCATTAGCTCGAAAGCTATTGGTGAGTGACCTAGACGGTTCCTCAATTATTGTTTGCTTAGAAAACTGTGGTGAATAATGGTGGGATTGAGAATTGTGTTGGATTGTGGATTTCGGACAGAAGGTCCGATGTATTGGGGAGCTATGACATAGAAGTGCTACTTGTATGTGAATTTGTGAACTATTTGCTTATAATGTGATAAATTGTGACACATGTGTTAATTGTGACATATATAATGCTTACATGTTACATGTGCATTCTATGCATGAATGCATGATCAGATAATGACAGTTATGACCAGAGCAGCCACCGAGAGCTAGAAGCTTGATGTATTTGGGCCTCGAGCTCACAGTGATTTAGAGCCTCAGGCTCAACGATTAATGTGCCCTTATTGAGACAATTCAGGCGCTCGGTCATAACACCGTAATAATTGGAAAAGTGTCACATGAGCATTTTATTTGCATTTGATTAAATATGTTTGATTAAGTGAAAGGCAAAATGCCTTATGCTTATGTGAAATAAATGTGTTCTAAATGTGCACCATATTGACTGAGGCATTACATGGCATAAGTGTATGATAGATAATGGCTGTTGTGACCATAGTCACCACCGATCAGAGCTTTAAGCTCAACGAGTGAAAATGAGCTTTAAGCTCATAAGTGATTCAGAGCCTCCGGCTCAACGTTTAATGAGCCTTGTATCCTCCTAATGGATAAGGGACAGTTATTAATGAGCCCTACATGGGACAGTTTAGGCACTCGGTCACAACAAAATAATAACTGAAACAATGAGTCTCATGGACATTGCATAGGCATACGAGGAAAGGGTATTGAATACGAATACTGTGAATGTGCAATAATGTGAACTATTAACTAAAATGAGATGTCTGAATATTGTGTTGCGTGTTTGGGTGAGCCATCGATGATGGTCACTCACTAAGTTCTCAAAACTCACCCAAAATTTACAATTATTTTTCACGACTTAGAAGAATACCCCATTAGGCAACGGGTGTATAATGCGAGGTCGGGATCAGTTCGCGTCTGCATTAGTGTTTGATAAATTCTGCATAAAATTGTGTTTTCTAAATTTTTGTACAAATGGTTAGGTAAATTTGTAAAATCAACGGACTGAATATAAAAAGGGCCCCCATGGTCATCGTATTTACCGGTGATAGTATAGGTTAATCGATTTTCGCATAGTGTATGTTTGTGTTTTCAAGAGTAAAAAATTTATACTGAGTTTTGACTGAGTGATGTAACACGCCACCCTCGTAGGACGCAGACTCAGATATCACCTTCAATGTCAGGTTCGGGTCATGCGAGAGTGAGGTATTACAGTCTTATTGTTGTATGAGTTCACCCCTTTGGAGTTATCAAGAAATAAGTTGAGGTATTTTGAGTTGCAAGATTTGATTGAGGCATTATATTATCATACTTATGGGTGTTTCAAGTGTCATTAAGGTTCTTCTTTATCGTGAAGAAAGGTTATAGAAGATTGTATAAAGGTTATTTTTTGCCTTAAACATAATATATGCTAGTTTTGACTTCTCTATCAATTTCTAGTTTTGATGAAACTACAACTAGGAACTATTTAAGAATAGTAAATAAATGTAAATTAGATCTCATAATTATGATTTCATTATAATTTTAATTGCATAGTAATTATTCTAAAAATTTTACCTTTAGTATTAAAACTTCAAATGTAGTTAACAAAATACATAAACATAAAAAGTGTCTTTAATTAAATATGCCAAAAAAATCCACAACTAAGTAATTAATTTTTTAGAAAATAAGTAATGAATTCATTAAAAAAGGTGGAAATTACAATGAGAAAGGAAATTCATCCTTAACAATTGGAGTGTGACATAACAGTAAACTATATATAAAGATAACTCCTATAATGCACCATTAATTTTCTAAGTGATATAATGAATAAAGTAGAGGTGAGTTGATAATGGTTATCTCAATCTTCAATCTAAACTTAAGGTAAAACTCTATCAAGGTAAATTTTTTGTACTATTCAGATTTCCCAATAACTTGGTGTTTCTTGTCATCTAACTGAAATGTACTAGTATAACAAAGTTGCCCCTAAACACCTTAAAATCTTCCATACTTTTCCATTTCAAACCTATAATCAAAGATAGACATTCCAACCAGTTGAAGATCCTATCTTGGAGATCAAACAAATTAAGAAATTTTCTCCATAACGGACTTTTATGACAACACTTAAAAAAGATGTGATAAAGTGATTCAATTTCATGGTTTTAGAGTATTATACACCAACAATCTCCTAATTATACTAAGTCAATCTCTTAAGTATCTTATACCATATCTCTATAAGACTATCATATTACTGCTAGGATAATGGATTAGTGAGAGAATTCTATAATATTTCTATTATAGTCACTTACTTAAATATTATAAATTCATTTCAGTGATGATCATAATTAAAATAAACTACATAAATACATATTTGGATCTTTAATGAGATCCTAGATCTTTCCGTAAAAATAATATCTCTAATGTTCTACAGGACATTAAAGAATTTATTGATTCAAATAATTATTTCTACTAAATGAAAATTTTAGTATGGCTTAGTTAATAATAAATATTAAATTAGAACCTGTCCATTCTTAAAATAGTGTTGTTTTAAATTAAATGCACCTCAGCTTGGGCTTACTTTCAAATTTAGTACCACAATCTTGACCTCAAATATAAACTCATATATACGATAACGGATATCTTCAACACTTTATAAATACCAGATATCTTAAATACTAACCCTATTTAGCATATTATTTATATACTTTAACTTCGAATTAGTAATTTTTATTTTTCTCTATAGATCTAATTTTGAGAATTAAATTGTTATCTTTCCATATCTAATAAGAGTTATTCTTAGGCCATAATATCTTTAATAAAAGAAAAATATAAATTCTTGTTCTCCAGAAGCATTATAGAGATTCCAATAAAGATTATAATTATACTTCTACTAACCTCCTTATGGATATGGAATATCCATAATCATCTCCAAAAAAGAAAAAGAGACTTTTAGTTCATCATGAAAATAAATCTTTCGTCATCTTATAATGTTTCACACGATTCACAGAATGCAACCTAACATGTATAATATGCAAAATTCACATTCAAATAAAGATATAACCCTCCCCACACTTGAACAACACATTGTCCTCAATGTGAGGAGGTGATAACAAACACACATAAAGACATAAAAATAAAAATAAAGACTAAATTTAAACAGAAAGAAAAGGTTTAAACAAGGTTTATGGTGATGGGGGTGGTGATGGGGTTGGAGGTGGCAGTTGAACAAGTGAGGGAATTAGTTATCCTAACTCAACACAAATAGCTAAAGTTTTCTTGAAAACTCGAAACAACTCCACTTAAATTTGTAATTTCAATCAAAATACTAAACATGCTCATTTATGGTCCTTATCTTAAACCTTACATCCATAAAGGTGTCTTAATTATTCGAAGAGAAAGAAATAACTTCCTTGTCCTTAGGAACTGGCCCTCAAAGATATAGCATGCAATGATGCTTGTTGACCTTAAAAGTCTCCTTATTAGCGTTTTCTAGTTTGAGGGCTCTATGATTGAAAACTTGAATGATCGTAAATGGCCCACTCCATTTAAATTTTATCTTCCTTAGAAATAGCCTCAACCTTGAATTATATAGCAGAACCTTATCTCCTACTTCAAATTCCTTTTTTTAAGACAATCATCGTGCCATTTCTTTACCTTTTTCCTTGTAGAGTTTGGCATTTTCGTATGCATTATAACGAAACTCTTCAAGTTCATCTAGTTGCAAGAGTCTCTTTTTGCCTGCTTGTTTCCAATCAAAATTTAATACTTTAATCACCCAATATGCTTGATGTTCTAATTCAACTGACAAGTGACAAACTTTCCTGTACACTAACCTATAATGAGTTTGTTCCGATAGGTGTTTTGAAAGCTATATTATAGGCCATAAGGCATCATCTAGTTTTCTTGCCTAATTCTTCTTGGAGTTGTTCACTGTTTTTTTCAAAATTCATTTCAGTTCCCGATTGGTAACTTCCACTTTGCCATTAGTTTGCAGATGGTAGGGTGTAGCAACTCGGTGGTGCACTCCATTTCTTATTAAAAGGGCATTAAAAGATCTATTGCAGAAGTGTGTGCCTCCATAACTTATTATTGTACGTGGCACTCTATAATGGTTAAATAATTGTTTAATGAACTTTTACACTACTTTTCCATCATTGGTTGAGCATGCTACTGCTTCAACCCAATACAAAACATAATCCACTCCTACTAGCATATACATAATTCCCATTGAAGATGGGAATGAACCTATAAAATCGATTCCCTATACATCGAAGACTTCCATTTCTAAAATATTGTATAAAATCATCTCATCTCTTTTGGAGATGTTACGTATTCTCTAGCATCGATCATGTTATGCTATGAAGGTTTGAGCATCCTTAAAAAATTGTGGACAATAAAAGCCACTCTTAAGTATCTGAGTTGCCATTTTGTTGGCTTCATAATGCCCAGCTTACTGACTTGCATGACATTGTTTTAGGATGTCTAGCATTTCTTCCTCTGGAACACATTGTTGCATTAACCCATTAGCACATGCTCTATATAAAATTGGCTCATCCCATATATATCGGTTACAATCATGTAAAAATTTCTTCCTTTGTTGGTAAGATAAATCTGATGGAAGTCCACCACCAGCAACATAATTTATCATATTGACAAACCATGGTGTAATCAAACTCTCGAGTAACATAAGGGTCTCATCGGAGAAAGTTTTGTTAATATCGTCGCTTGGCTTGCATTCCCCTCCTTCCAATTTGGATAAGTGGTTTGCAACCACATTTTCTACTCGCTTTTTATGTCTTACCTAGATATCAAATTCTTATAAAAGTAACACCCATCAAATGAGCCTTGATTTTGCATCTTTTTTGTGGAAATGGTATTTTAATGTCGCATGATTGGTAAACATGATTACCTTTGAATCCAAGAGGTATTGTGGAAACTTATCACACATGTACACTACTGCGAGTAATTCCTTCTCTGTGGTGGTGTAATCAGCGACTCTACAAGGGTCTTACTGGCATAATAAATTGTGTGTAATCTCTTTTCTTTCCTTTGGCCCAATACATAACCTATGGCCCGATCACTTGCATCATATATATAACTTCTAATTGAAGTGTCCAGTCCGATGGTGATAGAATTGGTGTTGATATTAATGCCTCCCTTAATGTGTTGAATGTAGACATACACTTGTCATCAAGCAAGAAAGGCATATCCTTGACTAAAAGGTTTGTCAAAGGTTTTGCAATTTGCAAAAAGTCTTTGATAAATTGATGATAAAATCCTACATGACCTAAAAATTCTAGCACACCTTTACATTGCTTGGCAGTGGAAGTTTCTTTATCATTTCCTTTTTTGCTCTATCGACTTCAAATCCTTGTTGTGAGATTTTATGCCCTAGAACTATCCCCTCTGCACCATAAAATGACATTTATCTAATTCAATTCCAAGTGTGACTCTTCACATTTTTGAAGAACTCTGTCCAAACTAGTTAAACACATTTCAAAAAAATCTTCAAAAACAAAAAAATCGGCCATGAACACCTCCATTATACCTTCTACCATGTTGGCAAAGATAGACATCATACATTCTTGAAAAGTAGTTGGGGCATTGCATAGTCCAAATGGCATCTATCTATACGTGAATGTACTATAAGGGCATATGAATGTGGTTTTTCCTTGATCATCAGGGGAAATGAAGATCTGATGATATCCTAAATATCCATCCAAGAAGCAATAAAACGAATGTCCAACTACCCTTTCTATCATCTGATTTATGAATGAAAAAGGAAAATGACCTTTTGTTGGACCCCGGACTTTCCTTGGAAGCTAGAACTATTAAATGAGGAATTGTTGCCAATTCTTCATGTGTATAGAAAAGGAGAATTCTTGAATTTGAAATAAAGAAGAAAAGATTGATTGAATCAAAGTGAGAGGATCGGTAAATAGAGTATGAGTTGGATATTTTACTGAATATGCTTCAGTATTTTGATGATATTTTGATTTGTAGAGCTTCAAATGAATTGATTCTTGTTTCTCACTAAACTAGAGACATGGATCTACAAGTTATCTGAAGGAATCGAATTTCAATGTAGTCCTTAAGACTTTTAATTTCTGGAGTGAAGTTTGGTATAGTGTACAGTCTCGGTTTATTAACAGCCTGAAAGTTTTTGAACCATAACTTTTTCTCTAGTTATCCGAATCCGATAATTCTTGATTTGGATTAAACTAGAGAAATATGGTTACAAATTGTCTGATGAAATTGAGTTTTAATTCATTCTCTAAGAAAGTCAATTTTTGGGTGGAATTTAAGCATAGCATATTATTTTAGCATAAGAACAGGTTAGAAATTTTAGGCTATAACTTTCATATCATTAAACCAAATTGAATGATTTTGATGTAATTAGAATGTTAAGACAATGAGGAACATTTCTCTAGAAGGAAGTATAAGCAAATTCCTTCAATTGCATGATTAGAAAAGGTGTTGATTTTTGGAAGGAGTTAAGCATGATTTAAATAAATTTTGAGGTCTTAATTGGGTATTTTTGTGGAATTAATTAGCATTTTAATTTGAGTAAGATCTTATGGCATGGTTTGTTTGAATTATTGAATTAAGGTGGTAACTTATGCATGAGGGCAAAATTGGAAGACCACTTAAGCCATTTAAGTTGTAAGGCATATAAGTAAGGGCAATATGGACTTTTTAGCATCATTAATGGTATAAAAGGCAAGAGAAATGAGTTGTCTTTCATTTAGAAGAAGCAAAAACGTGAATTAGAGAGAGAGAGAAGAGAGAAGCACGAAAAAGAGAGAAAGAGGGGGGAAAAAGAAGAAAGGTTAGGGTTTTCCATTTTCTTGGAGTTCAAGTGGGTGTTTAGAGTTAATTCAAGAAGGAAAAGCTAGAGGAAAGTTCAAACTTTCATTTGAGCCAAGAAACCCTTTGGTTGGGTGAAGATTCAAGGTAAGTAACTTTTAATGTTTTGGATTTTTGAAGAGTTTTTGGTTCAAAGAGCTTAGGAAATGAATGGGTTTAGAGACTCTAAGATCAATTTCATGCTTTGGGTTCTTTAGGTTTTCCAATTTTTGAATCCTATTGATTTGGAGATTTTGCAATGGGTGAAGGAGATTAAGAGAGGCAAGAGGAATCAAGATCAAGGGGAGGCACCATCCGTAGAAGCTTTCCAACTTACCTGGTTGCTACCATATGTCCTTCGAGGGGGAAGCACACCTGCAATAGTAATACATATTAAAGATGAAAGTCATTGTTGAAAGCACTCCCATCTCTAGTTCCCACAATCATCGAAAAAATTATGTACTGTGAGAGGAATGAATAGATCTAGAACTTCTCTAATGGCATATTGTAATAAAAGGCCCCAACCTCCTGCCCAGTCATCCAACCAGAACCTCACTTTTAACCCATCCCTAACGACCCACTGTATACCATGGACAACATGGACCCATGATGCGGCTATTCCTCTCCAAATAGTTGAACTACCTTTGGAAATGATCCAGGAAGGAATGGACTCACTGTCAAAGTGGTATTTGGATTAGAGCACCTTAACCCAAAGAGCGGACTCATCCGTTAGCAATCGTTAACCTAATTTAGTCAACAACGCATCATTATTTGTTCGGATTCGTCTTAACCCAAGGCCACCCATTTGCTTAGGCTTGCAAATAGTATCCCACTTGACCAGATTTACCTTCCTCCGACTAGTATATGATCCCTATAGGAAGTCTCGAATTATCTTCTCGAGATCATTGTAGAGCGTTCATGGCAAATGAATCGTTTGCATGGTGTAGACGGGAATCACTACAAGAAAAGGAGGCCTTTTGCGTCGTTTTTTAAACGTCGTTAACGGAAATTTGCCGTCGTAGAAAACTATCTTCGACGTCAATACAAATGTCGCAAACAACGCCGTGGAAGGTAGGGTAGGCATTGGTGATATACGACGTCTGTTGAAACACGTCGTTGAAGGCCCAGATATTCTTCGACGTTTATAAAGACGTCCGGAAAGGTTAACACATTTTGCGACGTCTAAATTAAACGTCACAGATTGAAAAGTTTTAACGACGTATTAAGGACGTCGTGGAAAACTAGCATTTTACGACGTGTATGAAGACGTCCGTGAAAGTGAGTATATGTTACGACGTTATAAGGAAACGTCGATAAAGGGTTGTTATGCCGACGTTTGGAAGACGTCGTAAAAAATACCCTTTCTACGACGTCTTCTTGTATAGACGTCGTAAATTGTTGAATAATTAATAATTAACTGAAAATAAATTGATTTAAACTATTTTTGCAAAATTAATGATTAATCAATTTGAATTAATAATTTTGTAAATTTCAATTTCCAAATAAAAATTGAATT
>JANZLF010000008.1:29351307-29383621 GCA_026546835.1 Erythroxylum foetidum | reverse complement strand
AAACAAAATCCCTTACCACATTAAGTTAGAAGGGTTATTTATTCCTCTTACATTCCATAAAATTAGGGTCATAAGAGATTATTTTTTCCTTTGAAGCCTTTCTTACTACTCCTATCACTTTTCTGAGAGATAGCCTATTCAAATTGTTCCTCTTGAGTAACTCCATTCTGCAATTGAGCCTTTTGTTGGTTTCACTCAATCTATTGGAATTCGTGGACTCTCTCGCTAAGATAAATATCACTCATTTCTATTTCATTCTCCTTCTTATTCTTTAGTGACTTATTTAAGTCACTCAATGGATTTTGAAGAACTCCTCCCTGCTAAACTAAATTTGGACAATTTTCCTCTAGAATACTCTCCCCATTTTTAGGTGAATCCTTATCAACTTGAATCGTTTCCTGATTCTCTAATACTTATTCTGCTACCTCATAATCTTTGTTGTCTTTTGAATTAATCTTTTCCATACCCATCACCTTCCAATAGTCTCCTCTAGTGAAAACTCTCCCCGTAGGTTTCCATTCTTTATCTTGTGCTTTTATAGAAGGTTTTTATTGGTATGTAACCATAACTTTATCCTCTCAGAGAGAATGCTCATTTGCCAACCTTAGGATAGGGATGTTGTCTTTCATTTCCTTATAAATATCCATACTCACACATAACCATGCAAATCTAACCCTTTTCCTCAACGCAGTGTTTTCATCCATACAGATTGGTTTCCCCAAATAACTAACTAGCATACCCATACCCTTAGTAGTCAAATATTTCAAAGGAATGTTATGAATATTCACCCATAGAGGAATGCTTTCCATTCTAATTTTATCTAATTCCATGCTCATTTGTCAATTTTGAAGAAATAAAGGAAATTGAGGGATGTGTCAACAGCTTTCTTCAATTACCTTTTAAGCTTCCAATTTTGAGGAGAAGGTAAAGATTAGGTTACCAACAAAAGTAGCTTCCCATGTCCTAGCATCTTCCTGCAGAATGTCTAGACTAGGAGCCACTATCAACTTTCCTTCAATCTCAACATGTGGATTGTAAACCAAGGAAGAGTCAGAGTTGTCACCCACAACCTATTTCTAGGTCTTTCTAGCCCTTTTAAAAAGTTGAAATATAACGACAGATAATGCAGAAGGTTTAGGAGAAATTGCAGAGGTAGAGGGTGCTGTAACCCACATACCCCCTGGGAGGATATGTAGATGCTGCACAACACAGAACCACAATAATCCAAAACATACTAAACAATCCCTTACATACATTTCCAAAAACTTAAACAAACATACATTACATATCTTTAGATGTTATTTAATAAACAGAACATATCATACATATTGTGCTTATCATAATACATGCCATAAATTCAAAAGACAACCTGTATTAAGGATATTACAAACCATTTATATAAAAATACAATATGTCTCATTATATTTAACACAACTCAAAAACTCAAAACAAACAACTTCTAACATAAAACACATTCTTCTTGGCCACTGTGATAGTCTTTTTCTCAGTCCTTAAATCTTCTTATCAAAACCTACACGGAGGCAAAACTACCGTGCTAAGTATAAAGCTTAGTGGAGATATAACTAAACAAAATATAATTTGGCAACTATTTCTAACAATCGTATAACATTCATAGATACAGATTCAAAATCATATCATAACAATCTTTAATTATTCATATTACAGTGTAATCCAATCATTATGTCTCAAAACAAAATATGATTCATCAATACAAAACATTTTTGCATTAGAAAAAAACTCATAAATATCAAAACAGAATGTACAAGTGTTAGAATTGAATATTAGAACAGGATGTAATCCTTTCAACTCAAAATATGATTTGTATTGTATTAGAATATGTTTTATATTAAATCAGAGCTTATCTTGTATCAGATCAGAACTTGTTTATATAAAAACTGAACATATACAGAATACAAAACATGTTAGCCTGCTAATCCTTTTTACAGAAATAGATAACGGGACCAAAATAAAAGATATCCATGTTTGGTATCTGAAACAGAAGAGACTTAAGTCTCTGCAACAAAAGTGTCTAAAATCATAAGGCACTAGAGTATCTGGCATAGAAGACACCTTAGTGTCTGGTTACATAAGACACCTTAGTGTTTGGTTATAGGAGTAGTTGCAGACCCTTATAGGCATACCCATTTACCCACGACTAGGACTTAATAGTTTTAAAATAATCAATTTCAGATTTCAAAATCACAAGCAAAGAATGTAGTGTATAACTTATGACGTTATTTCATTTTGATCCAATTGAACTTATTCATTGACATATGATCAAACTTATCATGCCTTATAAATACAAGCATATGTAATAGTGCATCAATAAAAGTATTAAGTCATCACACATTATGTATATTCACTTAATTAGAAAGCACTTCTAATACAATCCTAATTATCAAACTCTTCGGATAATTGATGGTCCAGAATTATATATCACAATATCAGAACCACATGATAATGAAATAATGCATAAGTATGAATTCATTTCCTTATGCCCAAATTGAATGCATTCATTCTCACTTGAACAAACTTATCATACCTTATAAACATAAACATTTGTAATAATGCCCCAATGAATGTGTTAAGTATTTACACTTTACATGCATTCACACAAGTTCCCAATTCACAAATATTCATAACTAACATATTACTCTTGTTCTTTAAATCACATTAGCATTCATAAATAAACTTAATTCCTTTAACAACTTATAAGTTCCAAAATTAGATACTTTGTTATTAAATAACACCTTTCTTATGTTTTTAGTTTAATTAAAAATCCAAATCTTATTTAACCTTAAATTAAACTATTACACATCAAACTAAATTCATTTTCAAGCTCAATTAAGTCCATTTAAACCATTACTAAGTACCTTAACCTTATATAGTCTAACAATTGTCTAAAACCAATATTTTCTACTTCCTAAGTACTTCCCACGATCATGGAAATGATCCTTATAAATCCCACAATCGTGGGATGAGTGAACCAAAGGTTTACTCAACCACAACCTCTAATTTGTTTCCAAAACTTGGCTTCTTCACTTCCATTCGACACACCTTCACCAAAGTCCATCAATTTCACTTCAATTCTACCTTATTCATGCTTCAATACCTCATCCAATTCATGTCCAAACCAATTCAAAAATCATTCATAAGGCAGCTCATAATCTATGATCTTTCATGTATAAAAATCCAAAGCAAAAGCTATCAACAATCATGTTCCATACCTCTATTCATCATCATTTCAATACATATTCTACCCATTTGAAACATCACATAATTCATAACATAACATGTTATCAAGTTTAGAATTCCCTTACCTTTTTAACTTCAAAGAACAACTCTAAAGAAGCAAGCCAACTAGTCTTCCAAGCAACCAAAAAGAACTCCTAGACCAAGGTGCACATTTCAGTACCAATAAAACAATAACACAAAAAATAGCAAGACTTACTTCTTGGTGCGGTAAGTTACAAGAACCCTAAGTGATGATGATCCAAATTGAGACAAAATTTTAAAAGTTGAGAGGAAGTGAGAGGTTTCGGTGGTGAGAAGCAAAAGATAGAGAGAAGGCAGTAGAAACACCAAATGAGCTAGAATGAATTTGTTTTTGCCTAAACCTTGCGATGCAAGGTGTCCTCATTTTGAAAGGGAACATATCATACATGAAAGTGTGCTACTTGTCCTTCAATGAGGCCATTTACATGTCTTCATGTGTAGCTGCCAAATGTCACAATTCAATTAGGTCACTTGTCATTTAAACAATGCTGCCAGATGTCAATGCATTAGCCATACCAAATGTCACTAACTCCTAGACTTAGTAATTCTAATTTTTCATGTACCAAATTGAATTGTCACTTGACAATTTTCCTAGTCCAAATGTACATTTTAATACCTCAATTCTCTAATGGTGTTAATTAATTCCAATTTACTAAGTATGGTCCATTAAACCAAAATTCAAGTCATATGCAATTCTCAATCATATCATAATTTTACCTATTATACATGTACTTTCATGAACATGTAACATTCCAACTAGGGTACAATTTGGGATCTTACAGGTGGGATAGTTGTAGAGAGGGATGGAGAAGAGGAGTGGGTTGCAGATGATTGAGAAGGGGATAAGGGTGTAGAATGAAGGTTCGGGAAAATAGTTGGTTGAGTGGAAGAGGGAAGTGGTGGGAAATCAGTCTCCATTTTAACTTTAGAAACCAATTTAGTCTTTTGATGTTTTGTTTTGCAGGTCAACAAAGGATGTTGGAAGACAAGACGAAAACAATGGTCAAAGGTACCCGAATGGAGGATGGAAGGAAAGAAAGTTGACTGATTCAGATCTAGGGTTAGGGTTGGATGTGGGGACAAGATGTTAGAGAGAAGTTAAAGTCTCTCTCACTTGCCTTGTGGTTGTGGGGCACACTTTTATTTAAAAAACAAAAATAATGCATGTCAGCATTGATGTGGTGTTTAACTAACAGAGAGCTAACCCTATTAAAATTTTCATCTACTTACGATTTGTTTTGAATATGTTGAGGGTCAATTTGAACATTTAGAAATATTAGAGTTTATTCTATATTTTATTGTAAATGTTGAGGTTCAAAATACACTTTTAGCCTTTATCTAGTGCAAACTTCTAAATTGGTAATATAAATATAAATATAAATATAATTATAGTAAAAATAGTCTTTTATCAATTAGAAACAAGGCTAAGTGTTTTTAAACCTCTTCAAATTTTGCTTATCAGTGGGACTTATGGTAAAATGTTGTTATATAATTGTAATTGTAATATTATAATTATAATTTAT
This sequence comes from Erythroxylum foetidum, assembly GCA_026546835.1. Classification (NCBI taxonomy): domain Eukaryota; kingdom Viridiplantae; phylum Streptophyta; class Magnoliopsida; order Malpighiales; family Erythroxylaceae; genus Erythroxylum; species Erythroxylum foetidum. Next base: position 29,378,801 of record JANZLF010000008.1, on the reverse strand, counting down.
CTTAATTTATTATAATTGTGGTCATAATGTTCATACTCTTTTTTATTTTTTATTTTTAATAATATTATTAAAATCAATAATAACACCATAGAGTGTTTTAGATTGTGTATAAATAGTCTTTTGATTACAATTACATGTCAATTATGAAGAAATATTTGCTTTAAATTAGTTAATTAAAATATAAAGTAGAATTAGAATATCACAAAATCAAAACTCCAAACGCTTACTCAGTTATGATAAGAGTTGGCGTTTGGTTTAACCCAAAATTACTTACATTCTAAGTCAGCATTTTGGATGTAATTAAGATTCAACAGATTTAGGTTTGGACAGACTTGAATTTAAAAATTAATTCAAAATTTTTAAAATCCTAACACTCAACGTGTAATATCTCGTTACCCATTCTAAGGCTAGCATAGTAAATATAAGAGTTCTTGAGAAGTTAGAAAGCGCATTTCATGCTTATGCAAATATAGTATACACATACACTCGAATATGGAATTGTTGCATATTAAAATGATTGTACATACATTCATTGACATTTTTTGTATAATTGAGTTATAAATGTGATCATATTGAGAATTGTAGTTTTGTATGTGTTGAAAATTGATTTAGAATTTTTGGTAAAATTTAGAAATTTTTTGAAAATTTGGGTAATTTTGAACTAGGAAAAATGTCAGGTGGCAAGACAATTGATAAATGGTAATAAAATTAACTGTCAAATGATAATAAAAATTTTGATAAATAACTTTGGGATTTATTTACAAGTGTCATTAAAAATTGAGAGACAATTAGATTAGAAATTGGAGACTTTTAGATTAGTTGTTAATAATGGTCCAAATGGGACTATAGGAAGGTGACAAGTGGCAATGACAAGTGTCACTACCACTCACCACTCACCGCTCACCTCTCACGTTGTATCATTTTGCAAGACACTCTTTAGTGTCTTTCATTTTTTTTAACTCTTGTTTTGTCTCTCATGAAAGACCTTAACCTTCTTCATCTCTTTCATTTGGTTCCATCCACGACATTTCACTTCTCACCTCACCAACGTTGGAGCTTGTTCTCACCACCATTTACTACTATCATTTTGCTACTTTCTTCCCATTGTCACTAAAGAACCTAACCCTACCATCTTTAGAAGATGAAGATCGTATGATGCTTAGGAGCTAGGGCTAAGTGTTTTTTATGAAGATTTGAAGCTAAATCAAGTAAGTTATGCTTTAAATATCCTGGGTATGGTTAAATGAAGCTAGAATGATGAGTAAATTAAGATTTGATGACTGGATTATGCAATGTTTATGTATGTGTCGTGGGTGATGAAAAATTTATATAAATGTCTTGCTCTTGTATGTATATGATGGGTAATAATTCATATATTGTTATAGAGATATTTTGAGGTAGAATGATCATCATAATGGTGTTAGAATGAGTGCAAAAAATTGATAATGAATGGGTACATGTACATGTTCTATTTTTGGTTAATGATCAAACATAAATCATGAATTAGTTTGTGAATGATATTGAGTTAAAATGGAGTTGAGAATGAAGAGAAAATGAAGTAGAAAAGATGATCTAGGTACAATACGGGTTAATATAAAATGTTAGAAGTTATAAAATCAGGAAAATTGAAAGAGGCTGGAAAATGTTAACGGTAACATTTACACTAATTAAGCTTTTGTATTTTAGCCATAACTTGTTCTATAGTTTTTCAAATGAGAAGATTTTTAATTTGAATTAAATTAGAGACATAAGACTACATTTTTCATGAAGATATCGAATTTAAATTCTGTCCTTAAGATTAGACATGAAGTTGAGAACAAGGTGCAGCAAATTAGTGGATGAATGTATATGTTTGTGTTCTGTTTTTAGAGTATGAGAATATGTTCTATTTTGAGAGTTTATGATCAAGTATGGAATATGAATTGTGTATGGATGATGTTGAGTTGAAATTAAGGTATACTTGAAGAAGTGTCAACTTGAAATGACAACTGTTGAATATGAATTGTTTGAGACTTAGGAATGAAATATGTTATGGAAAAGGGGTAGGAATTCATGAACGATGAGAATTAGTTGTAAGTAATGAATCAAATGAGTAGAGATTAGAGAGTTTAATGAAATAAAATTGGTAGTTGAATTGTTATGAAATCATGTTGCATAGAGGAAGTGAAATTGGAAATTTTGGAGTGAAAGTGAGGTTAGGATAGATGTAGAAACCATTGGGAATGCTCTTGAGAGAGTTTTGTCTCACTTATATCCGTTAAACGGACATTAAGTACACTAAACGGACCTTCTCAAGTCTGGAGAAGCTCCTAGTCTCATCCATTTCCATTAAATAAACTTTAGGTCCGCTAAACAAACCTTCACAGATCTAGAAAGACGTCCCAACCCCGTCTATGTCTGTTAGGTGGTGTATGTCCACTTAGTAGACATTTACTGTACAATTTCAGAAATTTGCGATTTTGATATTGTAAATGGCACAATCTCTCTTTAGCGTCTTTAGAAAAGTTGTAGATCTCGAAGTCCTCTTTGAAGACGTCCTAGAATAAAATTAATTTGACATCTACAGAAAAAGATATGCCTTTTGTTCCAAGATATGTTTGTTTATAGATGAATGACTTATCAATGTTTTTCCCAAAGACATTTAGGCTTGATTACTTGAATGAGCCTAGTTGATATTAGATTGAGATATTTAAGTAACAAAAGTGTTTAAGATGTTAAGGAATGATTCCAAGACCATTTTAATTGGTTATGAGATGAGTATTAAGGGATTGTACCTGAGAATGTCATTGAATATGCATCGTACATATTTCATTTACATAAATGTGCAATAATGAATACTTATAATTGTGCAAAATTGTGATGTGTATAAATGTGTCTGTATTGCATGATATATAGGAGCATATAAAGCGCCATCATCCAGATGTTGTTGAGACTTCTAAGCAATAGCTTCTGGAGCAAACTGTGAGTAACCTGGATGATTTCACTCAATTAATTGTTTATGTTAGATTAAAATTTGAATTAGCTTATGAATGTGATTTGATCGTGTTGATTCTAGACAATGAAGGTCCGAGGCTTTTGATGCTTGAATGTGATATTGAAGTGCTATTAGTATGTGAATGTGAAGAAATAAGTGATTTTTCAACTGATTGTTGAATGTCAGACTAAGGTACGAAGATAAATATATTCTAAATGTGAAAGTGAAAGCATGTGATTGATTGAGAAAATGTTAATGTGAAGCATTCCAATATATGAGTGCGTGAAAGATAAAGATAATTGTGACTGGAGTTGTCAGTATAAAGAGCTTAAAGCTTAGACTGTGATCAGAGCCTCAGGCTCAGTTGTAAATATACCTGATATCCACTAAGGGATATGGGACATTATCTGATACAGCTCGGTATCCACGAGAAATATGGGGTAGTAAAACGACACAAGGTCATAATGACAATGATAAATGAAAGTGAGTCTCATGTGCATTGCATTTATAATTGATATGTGTATTTTGTATGAATGAAAAATTTGGTATGATTGTTCTTAATGTGATATGTGATGCTTTATGCCAAAATGCAAAGATGTGAAGTATATGATACGTGTTTTGATGTGTTGCACGAATTGACTGAACCATCGATGATGGTTACCTCATTGAGTTTGTAAAACTCATCAAAATTGCAACGTTGATTTTTCAGGACCGAGAGAGGACTTTAGCTACTGAGAGACTCTACAAAAAGCAATATTCTTGTATTTTTGGAAAGAAGAAATGGCTCAAAGGTCGGTAAGCTGAGATTGATGGATTAGATAGAATTTTTGTATAATTCCTCATATATAGCATATTTTGTATTTAGTTTTGCCATTGTACATATTTGGATGATACTATAAAGCTACAATGTACATATTGTTTAATTAATGAAATGAGGAATTTGGCTTTTAAATATTGTGTCTTTCTTGATGGTATCTTATAAGAGAATAAAGAATGATGATGTCATGTTTAAGTGAATGTTATGAATGCTCTAGCATGTTATTATCATGGGTTAAGTGCTGGAATGTCCTCAGGGAGTTCTGATACGTACCCTATGGTAGTAGGGCGCTATAGAATCAATACAAACAAACAAACATTTTCTCTTTTTTATTGCTTTTAAGATTATATAGTCATAATTAGAGAGTGAATTGACTAGAAAAATTAATGACAACTTGAACATATACCTTTACTCTTGTGAATGGACAATATACATTATCTTTAGAAGCATGATGACTAGTGGTAGACACAAGCCAGTGTGATTTTGAGCCTTTATAGATTGACACATCTATATCAGTCTCATTACCTTTTGTTTATGTATGACCTTCATGACATGTAAATCATAACTTTGCTTTGATTTTTATTTAAGACCACATTTTTATCGTATGTGTTAACATGGAAATGATATAGGCATTCTTTGTTTCATAAGCTCTATTAACCAAATAGCCCACCTATTGATATGAATTTTCCTTTTGATAATCTCCCTTAAGTTTTATTTTCCTTTTCTTTTTATGCTAACCACTTTACATGCCTTAAACCTAACAAAATGTCCTACCCAAGCTTTAAAGCTAATGGAGCATTTGTTGATTGTTGATGTTTGTGGATGTACAAAAGTGTAGGTGTAGAGGTATGCACAGGTCTAGGTTGGTTATAATTGTTGGAGTGTCATTTTATATCTTATCAATGAGTTTAAATATTGTTGTAGCTTCTTCCAATTTTATTTTTTAAAAAAAAAAAGAGAAGAGAAAAAAATGTCTAAATAAAAGTATTAAGTAGGAAATGCATTTTTTAGCAAAGTTATTCATGAGTAGTTTATCCTCCTATAGTTGTATTGAATGGGTGATTTGAATATAATGCCTATAAGGTAGATGTTGTTTTGAAGGATCACTCCTTATAGTTTCAATGTATTGTTATCACAAATATTTTTGAGTGATCCTTTCCAATTGGTTATGCTTTATGTGTTTTATGGTGTGAAGGCTTGACTCTAAGATGTGGAACATAGTTTTTGCATTCATCATAACTGATGGTATCCAGTTTTGAGTGAATGTTAATCTTTGTGCTTGATATTCCATTGAGTGTTTTCTTATTTCACTAACTTTGATAGTTTTTGCAATACAATATCCAATTACATCTCACCTTAACCTTTGCCCACATTACAACCTTATAAAGTCCTTTGATTCATGACTATGCATGTGAATCTTAGTAGTGGAAAACTGAAATTATATGCAAAGTCATGGAATGTCTTAATCATGAATGGTATTTGAGTGTACCTATAGATCTATCTTATTTAATCACATTTTGTTCGAGTCTACCACTAGGTTGCTCAGTTTCATAAGGTGGTGATTATTAATTGATCATGAGTCGAGGAATTTAATGATAAATTCTTGTCATGTTTCGAAAGTTATTCATCTTTTCTTATGATTATTTATTCTTAGGAAATATGGAAAATGTGAAAATGTTTTGGATTATGACTTTGATTTTTTTGTTTTTCCTGAGGATGGTCAAAAGCTAAGTGGGGGAGAATTGATGTGTGCTTAATTATTTATGCATTTAATTCTTAACACTTAGTGATTATTGTTATGAAAGTCTTAAGATACTTATTTTAGTTTATATTTGATTTTAGATAAAATTTGGAATCATAAATGAGTTAAGAGAACATTCATTAAGCCAACATTTTGATGTTCAAACTCAATTACCCTTATGGAACAAGAAGGAGATGGATTAGGGTGAGGATTGGACAAGAAGCATGACATTTCAATAAGCATTAGAAGATACACGGCCGTGTATATACTTATATTTTTGTGTAAACATTCGGAAGACAATTTTGGATTTACATAGTTGGATAGATAGTTGTGTATCCAACCTTATATCTTCACGAGTTTCACATTTAATTGACTTGTACAGTCTGATACACTCCCAGAAATGTAAATTTTCATATAAATGGAACATTTTAACAATAAAACAAACAAGAATCAACATAGGACTTCGTGAAGGGAAGAAACTTACTCTTTCAAGACAATCATGGAGAGCTAAGCTTCCCCAATCTAGTTAGGGAGTGAAATCGATGCCAAGGAGTGCATCCAAGCATATCACCTTTGTGTATTGTTGTTCTTCTCCTCTTTAAGGATTGTTTTGTGCTATTTTGTGCTTATTGAATTGGATATTGTGTAAGAATGATTGAATGCTCTATTTGATTGATTTATATAATCCTTTTGCTAGAATCTTGAATACGAAACATAATCATTGTGTTTGGATTCATTTTTAGTGACTAATGAAATTGAATCATTAGAGATAATTGATCTATTTTCCTAATCATAATGCGGCTGTCCTATTAAATCTAAAGAGCTTATTCTAAGTTATTCGATGGCTATGTTCGATTAGAGAGCTTGTTTTAATTAAACATGACATAAGGAAAAACTGGGATTAATAGAGCTTGTTATTAATCTACGATCAATGGTTACTAGGAGAGGTATAAGAATAACAAAAAATGAAATATGCTTATTTGTGTATAGGTTAAGATTGAACTGAAGATTGGATCTTTAACGCGTTCATAATTTTTATAACTTTTTGATTGTTTGCTTTAATTTGGTTTAATTAGTTTAATTTCATTTTATTATTTCAAAAACTAGCAAACCCACCCCCCACCCCCCAAATATCCTAAAAACCAATTCATTTCATTATAAAAGCTTTACACACACTCTCGATGGGATTAAACTTGACTTATCATTAGTTGTAGCTTTAAGTTTAGTTGTTTTGTGTAGTGTTATGACACACTACCAATAGTGAGTATAAGTGGTGTAAGGCATTTATTTCAAAGAAGAAATCCATTTTCTTTAATCCAAAAATAGATATAAAGGACTTTAAGTTTGAAATTGGTATGAATTTTAAGGATGAGATGTAGTTAAAGGAAGCAATAAGAAAATATGTAATTACTAATGGACATGATAACTTAATGGTGAGATCTAGTGCAAAAATAGAGGTTAATTGTAAGCCACAATGTAGATTTCAAGTATATACTACTTGGATTGGAAATTAAAATATATTTATTATTATAGTATAAACAAGATAATTATAGAAAAGAGAAAAGAAGCAAGCAAGCTAGCAAGAAATGAATCGTGAACGAATTCTTACACAAGTTTAGGAGGAACCTGAATTGGCTAGTTTTGAGAATATGGATGATCCTCAGAGAAAATATGCATTACAAGTGACCAACTCCCAATGTTTTAGGGCTAAATGGGAAGATATTGTCTTGCTACGAGGATTTGTTGAAGGTCATTATGCAAAGTTATGGTCTTGTGGATAGAGATACGATGAGCTAAAAAAGATGGACAATTCATTATTTAAAATGAACTTAATGAAAAGTGCATACAACCAGCTTTTAAGAGGTTTTATGTGGAATTTATTGCATTAAAGTATGGTTTTCTAGGTGGATGTAGGAAAATAATTAAGCAAGATGGATGTTTTTGAAGACATTCCTTGGAGTTGCTTTATCACTTGTAGTTAATCAAGATGGAAACAATTAGTTGTTTCGTATATCTTGGGTTGTGCTTAAGGGAAAGAATTACCATTCTTAGTATTGGTTTTTCAAAATTCTTTCTAAGGATCTAAACATAAGTAGGGATTCATATAAAAGGTAAATTTTAAATATCCATACATATTTCATTCATTTCTTAGAGTGGTTTAAGTTTTCAACTTTCATTACTTATCCATTTTTGTTATAAGGTTTAGTGGATGCATTAAAAAATCTCTTCCCACAAGTTGACCACAAAAAATGTGCTTAACATGTCTATACAAATTAGTTTAGTGTTCATAAAGGCCACACTTGTAGGTTTTTATTTTGTTAAGCAGTGAGATATACAATGGAAGTAGAATTTGATAAGGTAATGGAGCAGTTGAAGAGTGTTTCAAAGAAGGACTACATTGATTTCATAATTAGGAAATTGAATAATTTTGTGAAGTCATTTGTCAACCGAAGAACGAAGTATGAAATAGTTCATAACAACATATCAGAGACATTTGATGGATTAATTTATAAAGCTCTTAGAAAAAACTTTATGAATAAGTTAGAAGATATTTAAGTTACCATAATGACTAGGATATATGAAAAAAGGGATATGATGCTCAAATCCACTAATGTTATTTGCTCAACAGTGAGGAAGAAAATAAAGGTTTCATAATGGGAAGCAAGACATTGTATCATCAAAACTAATAGGAATTTGAAATTCAAATTCATGCTATTTACAAATAAGTTCATTACTGATATACAAGTACAAACTTGTCAATGTGGACTTAGATTTAACAAGAATTTCATGTAATCTTGTTGTGGCTTATATATCATACCAGCAGGAAGATATTGATGCTTATATCAATCAATACTAAAAGCGTGAATGTTATTTGAATGGCTATCAGTATGTTATAGAACATTAGTGGTCCAAATTTTAGCCAAAGATTAAAAAATTTGTAGCCAATGTTACCTTCATTGATTAAGAAGATGCCTCGAAGAGCTAAAAAGGCTTGAAAAAGAATGAAGAACTGTGAAATCCATATAAGTTGAGCATGGTTGAAATAGCAATTAAATGTCATCACTGTTATGAAGCTGGTCATAATATAAAAGGATGTAAAATAAGGATCAATTTTCGAGGTAACGTGAAATTATTAAGGTGATTGCTAATATTTTATTTTTCTTTTTTTCAAACGAGGATTAAATTTCAATTTTTTATCAGAAAGTGTTCATATACGTATAATGAAACGAAAAAGAGGATGAGCACCAAAAATTCAAGTCCCTTCATCTAATATGAGTAGCAATCCAGTTCAAAGACCCACACAATCAATATCTTCAAGCTTAAATATTGTATACTCTATCTTAAAAAGGGAAAAGAGGGTGGCTAGTGAAAATTCACATTTAATTTCAAGTAACTTTTTTCCTAATTATTTAACAACGTAACAATTTTTGTTTCTATGAGCAGCTAGAGGATATGGAGTAATGCTTCGAAAAGTTAGAGGAAATACTTATTTTACAACTTAAATATTGTATACTATATCTTAAAAAGGGAAAAAAGGGTGGCTAGTGAAAATTCACATTTAATTTCAAGTAATTTTTTTCCTAATTATTTAACAACATAACAATTTTTGTTTCTATGAGCAGCTAGAGGATATGGAGTAATGCTTCGAAAAGTTACTGGAAATACTTATTTTACAGCTTGTCACTTAAATGCGTCTTTACATTGCTTATATGTAATGATATCTTATGCACTAATATTGTTCTTTTTTATAATTCATAGGTGGGTGGATAATTTCAAGTTTTCAAACATCTAGACAACAACGCAATTACAACTCAAATTTTCCGAAATACAACTAACAATACAACTCTAACCAAGAAGAGGATCAAATTAAGGGCTAAAAGATCAACTCCAAGAAAATCTAAAGTTGTTGATGGTGAATCGAATACACATTAAACCATATGTTGACGAATTTGAACATTATGTTTGTTATGATTTGACGAATAATTAGGATAGTCAATTTATAGTTTGACTGATAATTTGGAAATGTATTAGTTATGGTAGGCTTGATAATTTGAAAATTGGTATTAGTTATGGTTTGGTTATGTGCTTTGTTTTAGAGGTGTATTTATTTGATTATGTGTTTAACTTCGACTGAACATAATATAAATATATAGTTGGTTACCAATACAGTAATGGTAACTTTGTTATTAGTTATACTTTCTTTATGTTTTATTTCGATGGTGTATTTGTTGCAATTCAACAAATATCTTATCACTACATTATGATTGGGGTCGTGCTTTTGTTTATTTTGATTGCTTGTGTTTGTGTTTGCCTTTAATGGGATAACTTGCAATGTATGAGAAGGTAAGTCATGGGCACAATCAAATATGATCCTTTTTTTTTCTTTCTTAGATGGAGATTATGCTTATTGGTCCATAATGTTTCTTTATTTTAGCTTAAAGTTGACAAAGTTTAAGAAAAAAAAGATTTTAGTATTCTTTGACTTAGCCAAGAAAACTACGTTCCATATTGGAGGATATGTTACAAATATAAGTTCAAGTTACTAAGAAATAAAATGAGTTACATTTGGACGAAAGATTACAAACTAACTTCCAAATCAACTTACAATGTTGCATTCTTAGGACAACTTGTTATAATTTATATACAAATTCAAGTAATGCAACTCCATAAAAACTACCGGATATATACAAATGCCTCAATACTAGAACAAGGTATATCAAATGTCTAAGATACGTAATCTCACAAGACCTACAAAATAAAGATAAAATTACAATTATTACACTTATGTCAAATTTACATTATTTAAACGAGTTAATATATATGTTTATCTCTTACGAGTAACAATGAATCTTATGATCGAGACTCTTACCCAAACGCTTAGAAAATATCTAACAAAATTTTTTATAATAAGAAACATTCAACTCATTTACCAAAACACACCTACAGTTTGAATATTTATTAAAATTTTGAATAATATTGGCATCATTAAAACTATAATTGAAATACTTATTTTTTATTAATGCATTGATTAAAATGTTGATCGGTATTAGCCTTAGCATTTAGTATATGTAACTTGATCTTCTCATTACAAATGGGCCAATCAATGTAGGGAATCTGAAATATACATATAAATCATGAAATAAATTAAAGTGAAATACAATCAATATACCACATCATATAATAATAATAATAATAATGCATATTAATATTCTTTTACTGTTAAACATAATGACTTTTCTCCACAAAATTAAGAATTTATTCTTTCAGCTTCTAATAAATTATCAAACGAATAGTATTCTTGAATCTATTAATAACACCTTTACACTCTTCCTAAGTCAAGTATATACCATTTGCAGAAGCAACGAAAGCTACATATATTTTATTTCTGTCCATATTTGTTTTAATCATGTTACAATATCATCATATAAATATATTAATACATGATATCACATAAGAATAATATATTATACCACCTATATTTCTTGCTGCAATTACGAGATGTAGCAATGAAGAGTATGTAAAGCCAAAGGACAATGAAAGAAATTGATTATATAGATGACCGCTATTTCCAAAAAGGGCTTCTTCCCAACTCTAGTCGAAATTAATTTATTAAACAAGTCACTGCCTGTAAGGGAAGATGAAAGAGGCAAAACTACTCATGGAAGAGTGTATAAACAAGGGTTGTGCTATCAATGTTGTAAACTTTACTACCCTAATCCATGTCGTTTGCAAGAAGGATGATAGGATGATGTAGAAGCAGCTTCCTGATACCATCAATTACATAGCTATAGTTGACGGTAGAATAAAGCTATAGTTGATCACTTTTGCAACAAAGACAAACTATGTGGTAAATGAAGAAAATGGCTATTTGATCTTTCTTGCACTATGAATGTCAAATTTACCAATCGTGTTTAAGTCAATCTTCCTTGACCAACCCCATTGGTATAGCAGCAAATTACAAAGTACACAAGTTCAAGCTTTGGGATCAATTAAATCCAATTTTCAACATTAACCTAACGGGAGTGTGACAAACATTTTAGGAAGATAAGGCTAATTTTAGGCAATCACGTCAGCTACATCAATAAAGAGATCTATTTTTGTGAAAAAAAATAAAAAATGTTATTCCCACTTTTTAAACTTCAAACTATAATCACAAAATTAAGATTTTTTTTAGTAATTAACCCTCCGTAATATATGTTAAGAGAAAGCAAGCATAGGATTTAAAAGTAAAGGAAAGTGACAGAGAAAGACGTGTGACACATGATCATAATTCAATAATTTAGAACTATAATCCCTATGCCTACATTGATATATATCCAAATTCGCAGTCCACAGTTAGTATGAACATCTACGTTATTTGCAGAGTTGAGGAAGAGATGAAAATATACTCTTATATGATGCTCCAGTTGAAAATTACAACCGATTTTTCAGTAAAGCCCTTCAAACTTCATCCAGTTGTTTTATGTTCCAACCATTTCTAACATCATAGTACATTCTGTAAAGGAAGAAAGGTACAGACCTACATAATTCTCCCACTAGATACTTGTATTCCCCCCATGTAACGAACCTAAAATGGTATAAATATATTTTTCTTTTCAGTAACTGACCTAGTTTAAGGTTGCTCTTTGCAATTTGATACTTCCTAGATACTTACAATTTGTAGTTTTGAAGGCAAATAAAAAATGTGGAACAAACCTTGTAAATGTCCCTAAAGGAAGCTTCCAAAGACATTTGCAACCCCTTGCTCCTTATTTGCATTCTTCAATGCTAACAGATGAATCTGATTGCCTCCGCCTTTTCAGTTCAGGCTCACCCAACTCTAATGAAACTTGCATCTCCTCATCAGAGCTGTTTCTTAATATTGAGAGGTTATTTAGCTCCGGGCTTTCATGTGGTTTTTTATCATGCACCAGAGATCTCCCAGTAAAACTAGGAATGAATTGGTGTGTCACATTGGGGGCTGCTACAGGCCCATCCTCTATGCAAAATTCACCACACGCATCGGGTGCAACAAGCCGTTGCTGTATCCCATTTTCAACTAGAGCTTCCTGGATATTGAAATTAAGGAGCTCAAAGTTCCCTTCAATTTTATTCTTTGAGGGAAATCGATCAGGAGGAGACGACTCTCCAATTGTGGAATCAATTACCGCTGCTGACAAATTCCTTTGTTCTTGCACTGCAGCTGCATGATTGAGGAAGTATATCAGTTAGCCACACAAACTACAATATACATGAGACCTACATCTGACAAGGAATAAGCCAGGGGATATCTTTCTTCTTTTTTGATTACCCAAATGTTTGGCATCAAAAATATCAACTTGGAAACTTAAAAATATTGAATAAACTGACAAGTGATTATGCTATCCTCAACTCTTGAATGAAAATGAATGCCGAGCTCATAAGTTGAGATATCTATCCAACTTTTTATGAAAAAGTTAACATCGTCCGGTATAAATCCAGCCCCAGTCCTTCACAAAGAAACTAAAAACATTTTCCCACTGGCACGCATGATCTGGTTCATTGACTTTAGTTATACACATGGAATGCATCATAGAGTAGTGACGCAACAATTTCATATAAGAATTGAACCATTCATAAACTATAATGGGGAGTTTCACCGGTACTTATCTTCCTGATTTAGATTAATCCCTTATGTTTAGGATCCTCTTCAATAACTAACATGTTCTCATGTTAATCAGAACTAATTTTGGAATTGCATGTGATTTCTTTTAGAACAAAATGAGGAGCTCTGAATAAAAGGGTATATAGATGCAGATTATGAGGATTCTACAAATCAGTGGTCTACAACTAGATATTTATTTTTCTTGGTAATAATCTGGTGACATGAAGCGTCAAGAATCAAGATGCAATTCGGTCAAGTGCAAAAGTAGAGTTCAGACTAACGACACCATGAAATTGGTGAGCAATTATCACCAAAAATTATGATGCTTCAAAGACTCAAAGAAGCAAGCCAATGAGCCTATAATGTGAAAACAAACAGCAATTGGTATTGCCCACATACAACTGCAAGTTTAACAAACCAAACAGGTTGATCAGTTATTCAGAAAGGGGAAACTCAAAGGGGGAGCAATCGGCATTTCTTCCATTCATTCTGATGATCAAATAGTTGAGATGTTGACAAAAGAATCTTCTTAGTTAGAGAATTCAAGAATTAACTAGAAAGCTGGGAATGAATAATATTCATTCACCAGCTTAAGGGGAAGCATTAACTGGTATATTCTTAATTAAAGGGGATTTATTGTATTCAGCATTTTATTCCTTGAATTGATTACAGCACCAGTTTCAAGGTATATCACACACGAGTATATATATATATATATATATATATATATATATGCACTGTCAATACAATTCAGTACAAGAACCTCCATTATTCACATGATAAAACAAACATTAATTTGATATGTAGACCTTGGATTTTGACTGTTAAACAAACAGGGATTCCAAATTCAAATCAGACAACAGATTCAAGAAAATCCAAGAAACTGTTTTATACACAAGTATGAATAATTAGAAAAAGTTGACTTCCAGATTAAGTTGTTTTAAACGTCAATTAAAATGTTTCAAGAGTATAAAACCTAGCATTTGGAGCATGTCCACCATATGGCAAACAATAGTTTAACAAGTTTGAACACTTACTTCATGTCCTAGTCAAGGATAATGCAGCAACAGGAAGAATAATTTTACAAATGAGGAATATTGATGCCTTTTTTTAATATCAATGTTCAAAAAGAACTTGTGAAGAACACATTGCCATGAAACAACCTGGATTAGAGTTGCAGTTGTATCCAACTAAAAAAAGAAACAGGCTACTTACTGCATAGGAGCCAATTAAATGGATGCATTGAAAGATCATTCCAGTTTTCTCCGAAGTCCTAAACATTTAATTATTAAATTTATTCCACTTCACTTATACTTCTAACTTCAGGGTTCCATCTTGGATCCCATTAATTAGTTCAGTTACTCTTCTCCAGCTACTTATATGTCAAATTACAAACTGCAAAAGTATTTCAAAATTCGAATCAAAGCAACAACTTGCACTTCATCAACTTTTGATTAATACGTATCTCAATCAAACTTTTCCATAATATGCTTACTTTTAGTAGAAAGGCAGCTGGCTAATGATGATTACCAAACTGATATCATAACAAAAAGAAATGGGAATAATCAGCTAATATTAACTAACCTTGAAGCCCTTCACTAGAAGTGATGATATCAAGCTCAAGACGATCAAGAAGGCGCCCAAGATCAACTCCACTGGTCCAATTTTCTGGGGGTTGACCAATTTTTAGCTTCAGGCGACCCCGATTAGCTGTCCCACCCCAAATGATCCCAACAGGTAATGGCTTCTCACCATCCTGACTCGTCAACAGAATCAGACTTCCACTATCACCTTCAAGATCAAAAGGTTGTTGATTCTCACCAACAACTAGAAAATCAGTAAAGAAACAAATCCCCTTTTCATCATTGTATTCTAGAGCATACGCCATTATGGTCCCAGTGGTCAAGCCAGAGCTTCTTCCAAGTTTTACCACTTGCCTTCCGATGAGACTGTTTACTGGAGATTGCAAGTCTATATTGTGGACATCACCGATCTCACCCACACCTTTTACAAAAGTAGTTACATTGTTCATGTTGAAATCATCTGTAAAAGGAATGAATGCTCCATCGGCTCGCACAAATGTCTCTGCAGGCGAAGCAAAATGCAATGAGCCGGTGTGGGAGTCAGGGAACAATTAGAAACAAGGTACAAGATAGATCTCCACTAGTATAAAATGCTTCAATATAACCTAAATACTAAAACATAAATAAACCTACAATTTTTGGAGATAATTGACAAAACTAGGCAGTCCAATATTGGAATTTAACTTAATAATCAACAGAGGGATATGTATCAACTGACTGGATGAAGCTAGGACTGCAAATTAACAAATTAGTCAAAAAGAGATTATTATTCATCTTGGTAAAAACTTCTTCAAGAGTTGGTATGGTAAACATCCACGCCACACCTTATTTCAGGGTTCTTATGGTCAAGCCAATTTCAGAAAAAGTAGCCCAAACCATTTAAATTCATGAACAACTTCACTTATTTGTTCTTTTACAGGTTTGACTTGGGATTTGTTTATAGGTTCATTGGAAAATCATTTACTATTTCAACTCAAAACAGTGGATCTTTTTATCAAAAATTGCTGTTATTTATACCTTCAATCAAGTAAAACTCAGAAGGAGAACTTGTTCGTCTAATAGCATCAGTCAGAGTCAGATATGAATAGAAGTACTTAGCTAGAGATTGAGAAAAATTTACGTGAGTCGAGCTTAAATATTGAAAAGCTTGACTCACCTTAATGGAGTAGTCAGATAAGTATTTCTGAAAGCTACTATTTCCTTTGATCTTTATTCTTATTCTTTTTAGCATTTATTCTTTCCAACTAACATTTAGAACTCGTGTTGTGCAAGCTCTTACAAATTCAACATAATCAACCTAAGATTGCTCTGCAATTTAACAGTGTATTCAACAACCTGCTTTGAAGATCAGCCACTTTGCGAGAATCAGAAGCTTCAAAAGGGATCATATACAAGTTGACATCAATGTCAACAAGTAAGAAACTCCCTTCTTGTTTCAGGAAACAATTTAACCGCCAAAGATTTCATAAAACTGCAAACTAATTTTGAGTGGGTTTATTTCGGCATGCACCTCATTTTACTCCAATACAATGATATGTTAAGCTAATTTGTCTAAGAATTACTTTAACATGAAACAAATGGGTGACTGATGAGTATAAGCAGATTAAGAATTCTAAAAGCCTTGGGATGAATAAATTGCCCAAAAGAAGTCTTGAATCAGCTTAATATTTGAAGACCCCAGCAACAAGCCACTAAAATGCAGTTGCCCATATAAAAAGCCAGTCTATGGTGCACTTTAATATAGCAAATTATCTCAAAGAGGAAATAACATATAATACCCGATCCATTTATTTAAAAGATCCAAGGGTCGTAAAGTTAACAAGAATGATGCTCTTTGCAAATAATAATTCTATATGAGATTTACAGCTTACATGAATGCCATGATGATCCTTCAAGACAATGTTCTTCTGAAATTTATCATGCTTTCATACAAAATGTGACGACAATCATCATCCTTCTCAAGATGAGGTCTGATCCAAAGTGAAGTTTTGGATGATAAATATAAGTTTGAAATTAAAATCTTGTGCTTTAAGGGAGCTTTGTATGTCATTTTTTAAGATATTTTACCAAAGAAAAGATCTCCCCAGTCAATCAGCTTAATAATTAGTCTTTCTTTGTTTGTTACCAGCAACTCACTATAATAAAACTCTCTTGGATCAAGAAAAAAGGACTTTTAGCAAAAAGTTATCAAGATTTATAAGTTCGAATACTTGGAGCCTAGCCTCAAGTTAAATACTTTTATTATGGTAGACTATTATACTCTGCAACTATATTACCTGGATTTGTTCCAGCAAATATGCCATACCAACGGTCGTCTGTAATGAATGATGTTGCCCTCTCCACAGCACCCAAATACACACCTGGTCCAAGGCTAGGTGGTAAAGGATGAAACATCTTCTGGCTTGGGTAGTCCAGATCAACTGCAACATGCCGATTTGTAAGGAAACCAACCTGTTTGTTTCCTGTTCTGCTTTTCACTATTGCACCCAAGGTTCCATATGTCTCTTGATTTGCAACCTAAAATTCTAAACAATTCAGTATTCACAATAATGCAGGCATGATATATCACACAATCAATCCAGTTATCTGAAGACCATGTTATAAGCATGACAGTAATGCTCACATGTATCACTATCCATCATATCAATGCCAATATCTTTTCTCTAATCACTGTATGCAGGGGCAGAGCCAGAAAATTTGCTCAGTGGAGCCAAATTGTAAGATACGACTTTTGGTAGGGGCAAATTTCACGTAATGATACAATAAATTAATAATTTTTGCTGAACTTGTAGATAAATTTAGTAAAAATTCTCTGCTGTTTGGCCCCATTGGTGACAGATACGTAGCTCTACACCTGACTGTATGGTATTCTAAAGCTCAATAATCATTAAAAGTTTTGGTGCCATCACATTTTGGATGTTGATTTCAGTATAAGAGAAAACTAGAAAAACACATTATTAATTTGGTTTTACTCAATTATTTATAATTTATAATAGTATGAAATACAAACTAATACTAATTTCTAAAATAATACTATTCCAATAAAGGAAACTTCCTTGTATTAGGATCCAAAACAAAATAATATTGGCCAGCACTCCCCAAGTTGGTTCATAAATGATGTAACTTCTAACAAACAGTCTTTATCATGAACCCGTCTAATTTATTCAATTAAAGTACTGTCGTAACCTTCATTCTATGGCTCTTCCTCATTGGAAAAGTTTAGACGATGCACACTTTGTTCAAACCATCAGTAGTGAAGTCAATTCCAATGTCGATACATTTACTTCATGAATAAAAGGACACCAACAGCATGCAATTATTCTCATTTCGGAAAATTCACCATGAAACACAACTGCAGTTTAGTTTTTTAACATCCATGCTGTCATTCCATTAACTTAAACAGAAAATTTTCAAAGATGAATTGTGTTAGAACTCTAGACTTATAATACTGGAGTTCCTCTATATTATTACTATATATCCGTAAAATACTTATCACTACCGAATGGTAGTGCCTAACCAGAGCAGATGCTCCTCACTAACCAGAGCTGAATAAGCTCCTCAGAAGGTGATGAACCTTCTGTCACTATTTTCTCACAAATATTCTCCTTCCCTCTCTCTTCTCTGCCTACCCCTTTATAGACCCCCCGTACATTATAACTAATTCCTTCTAGAATAATCTTCTCTCTCTCCCCTGAAGATCCTAACAAATTGAAATGAAATCTTTACAATAAAATGAAACAAAATCTTCAAGAAAAAAGGAGTCAAATGTATTCAAGACCCAAAAAAAAAAAAAAAAGTAAACCATCTTTAAGATGAAAAGAAATTTGACAATAGTACCACGGAGCAACTATTCACCACAGCATTGCTCATAGTGAGTAGCACCACAATAAACAGTAGCATATACAGTACAACATGGTACTAATTGTTCCAGACAGCAGTACTCATTTTTTCTCTTTTCTTCTTGATTGTGTTGACTCTGATACTAAAAGAAGAGAAAATTGGATAATATAATAATAATCAATTAGATTTCAGCCATTTTATTCATCATAGTAGGACAATAAAAGCTCATATCAAGATTAGAAGTTAATGCCATTTGAATAAAATTCCTTCCTATATATGGATTCCATAACATAATAATACTGTATCTCTAACAACTTCCTTTGTTTTCCAAATTAGTCAGACAACGATGCCCAATCTGTGTGACTGGCAAGTCAATTATTGTTTTTCATTACTACTCTTTACTTTTCACTTCACATTCTCTCTTCCTATTTCTTTTCATTGCTTCATTTCAAGTCAATGTTTTGTCTTTTGATTATCTTCAACCACAGTAATGTGCTCAACTGCTATCAGTGCAAACCATGCAACGAGTGAGGGTGATGCAAGACTGGAAAATAGGGATAAAAGAGATGGAAAAATGAAGCCACTGTGTAATTAAAACTGCCAATTTGAGCTCCTACATCCCAATTCCCTACCAAACCTTAGTGCTAAGAAGTAAAATTACGAAGAACAAGTTTAAGTGGAAGAATGAAGCAACCAAGAACAGTTGTAGTTCAATTTTTTAATGTCCAGTTCTTTTTCACGCTTCCTTCAAGTCTGTCATCACTAGAAACAACATTAAGGATGTTGAAAGAAGGGATGAAGTTAGTTCTCTTAAAATGCACTCAACAGTTGTTTGTCTTGGTTGCATGTAAGGAGGTATGCTAAACAACTAGATCCCTCATTGAATGCTTTCTTTAGACAGATATAAGGAAAATACTGTCATGTTAAATAAACCAGGAAAATCCTGCCTATGTCTAAAAAGAACTATGTAATACACATGTAAAATCCCTTCAATGGATGTATTAGTGGATACTTACTCTGGTCAAACAATTAAAGATGATTAGTATCATTAACTTGGATCCATATAACACAAAGCTGCAGAACAACACAGTTTCATATAATTGTCAACTGCAACCCAGTGTGAAGAAGTTAGCATCAAAGATCAGGAAATTTTTGTTATCAAATATTGAACCCATTTCCTTGAGAAAGTACCATATATAAGCTTCCGTCATGACACGTAAAGGTTTTACCAAAGGAAAAAACCAATATGGAAAATATGCAGAATGTTATTAATTATGATGACGGACTCTTCTTTACTCGGATATCTCCAATAAAATTTCATAACAAAGTTGATAATTACAGCTTTATTGGGACATACCCTTGAAAACTGCTTACAAATATTAAACAAACTCTCCATTGATTCGTGGAAAACAAGAAACCAATTATTGAGTAGAATAAACACATTCATCTGTACACTACATGCAATAGTTGACAAAGTAACTATAACTTGAAGCAATCATGCATACAAACTTGACAAGGTCACTATGCCACCAAAAATTCTGGCTTTCCTCACAACAAAAGTTGCATGTATAAAGATGAAAGTTCAAGCAATGAACTCTAAGAAGGTTGGGTTACAATGCAATTAAAGTTTTATTTCTTATCTTTTTCGCAACTTGAGTAATAAAAATAGATGTCACTCTCGTTGATATGAATAGTTTTACAAACTTTAACACCATATTATGCATATATTGAATGACTAGACTTCTAGTGCAACAACAGAATCATCATGGTATTATCAATTAGCAATGATATCATCTTTAAGATATACCAAACTGTATCTTTTTATCACGTCTTGCCACACGTAGTAAACAAATTATCATCTTGTAAATTAAGATTAGTATTCAACATTAACTAAAACAAGTATTAAATTGAATACAGAGTGAGGTACCTGAGAACCAGAGCCAATGCAAGGATCACTTCCCCTCAATCCCTCTACAAGTTCACTGTATAGTTGTTCCTTTGGACTTGATGCCGGTGCACCATAATATGAGAACTCAACAACATCAACATCACACCATACACCTCCTGGTCCCTATTTATTAAACAAAGAGTATGTAAATCTCTTGAATTTATTAAGAAAAGGAAATAGGACAATTTTTCCTAAATAGAAAATTCTTAATTCCATAGGTTGGGAGAAAACTAAATATGAGAAGACCACAAGCATAGCACTTGCGAAACTATGCATGTTTGATTTCAGACAATATCCAAAATATCCATACCTCTTTCCTTTGTTCCTAACTTAATAAATCCCTCGGGGAAGATATAAGTACCAATTTCTAACCTCTAGAGCAGTAGGTAAGCATTGAACATGGTTGAGCCATTGCCTGTGAACTTTGCGAGCAACAAAAACAAGAATAGCTGGAATATCCGTCAAAACACCACGTCGGATCCTGAAACCAATTGCTGTTCCGAGACTGAATCGGCGCAGGATTTTGCTATGAAATGCCCTAATTGTCATGAGCTCAAGCAAGGTGGTGGCTTGCTGGCCCGTTGGTAACCTCCCAAGAGTTTCAGGTAACTCCCCTTTCTGAAGGTTTGCAAAATAGTTAGCTCTATCTTCAGCAGCATCATTTATTCGGCTCAAAGTAGGCCAAGAGAAGTAGGCAGCATTGCTCTCTGAGTGCTGACCACTAGAAGCAAAGGGTTGAAGTGGAGATGGACTTGACCAAGGAAGATTTGAATGATGACAGCAATTCCTTTCCAAATCTAGAGCGGATTCCTCTGATTGTGTTGATCCAGAGTGATGTATTCTCAAATCCAACCTGCACCGCTCCATCTTCAGCTCTCCTATAAATAAGGGATACTGGCTCTTAAGAACCCGCAAACCATTGACTAAGAGAAACCTCTATAGCGTTTTAGCTCAACTATCAGGGTATCCTTAAAAAACTGTGGGCTTCACCAACTAACTACCACTTATGAAATGTAGACTCTAACTATTGAATTGAAGAAGCAATTTAATAGTTCAATAGTAGCACGTCAAACACATAATTGAAGAAACCACAATGCAGCGAAACAAAAGCACAAGAAAAGAATCTTTGCCCAACACACCGGTTGAAATACTCATTGTATAGAAAGAAAAGGAAAGAACATAACACACCACATCAATTGCCACATTGAAGATTAATGTAGGGGACTATCGCCTGTAAAATAGAAACCAGAAAGTTCAGGAGCAGAAAAATGCGTCTCTCCAAGGATCTCTAACAACGTATCCCAAGCCACCGTGTCATATGCACGTTTGCAAATGAACATAACGATATGGTTCGATTCAAGTAACCGCCATAACCCCAAAAATTTTGAAAAAAGAATAAGGAAACAAAATACCAGACAAGATTGAGCACCTACGTGCGGTAGAGATGTCTTGCAGTATGATTTTCCCACACATTTGCAAACCAGAGGCCGAACAAAAGCTTAAAACTCAATCAATGCTAGGATAAGGATCCCTACTTCATATTCAAAGCATAAGGAGTAAGAAAGGTTCTAAGGAAATAGTTTGACAGGTTTTACCGGGAATAAAAGTTAGAAAGCAGCAAAGAGATAGAAAGAGAGGGTTTTATGAACCGGACTTCATATAAGGAAACTAAACCCACATATCTGCTCCAAAACGAGGGCAACAAAACTATCAACAAATGGAACAAAGGCTAAACCTTCGAAATGGGTATTTGTAAAACTTATCAAGTAGTGCAGCCTGTACTAAAACCGCAGTGATCAAACCGATAAATTATACATGATTAAGACTATGAGGGAAAAATGAACAAAGAAATAGCAAGAACAATAGTTGCGTAGAAGGTAAAAAGGACGAAAGTTAGAAGACGTAAGAGAAGCCCAGATGAGAGTGAAATGATATTTGCTTGAAGAAAGGCAAAACTCACCGATTAGCAATGGCGGAGCTGTGATGGATAGAAAGCAAATATAGATCCCCGAAGATGGTCATGCCCTAGTGCTAATACACAATCTCTTCATCGGAAACACTTAATCGCTACTCCTGAACACTTGTTAGAGCATCATACAAATCAGTTCTTGTGTGTGCATTTTCAAACAAAAGCATAATGTGTATGTGTGTGTGTGTGTGTGAGAGAGAGAGAGAGAGAGAGAGGGCGCACAAGTCAAGTCACAAGTCAGTCAGTAAAAATAAGTTTTCATTTTGAAGAGAAAAAGTGTGGAATTATTCTTAGATAAATAATAATTCCCATAAATACATTTAATTTAAGCTGAAAATTTACAATTAGGACCCATCCGTATTTGCTCCCCAAAAGGAGCACATTCTAATCTTCACCCAAATAATTGGACTCTCCGGCCTATCCATAGTGTGGGGTTAGCCTGCTCTTTATTTTCATTTTTCAATTCCTACTTATTTATTATTTTTTGGTTTCTCAAGGTATCCATCCGGCGGGTTCAGTGACTAATCCCTTCATTGCGGGATCATCTCAAACACGTGAGGGCTACAGTTAGCTCAAGAGTTTGCTGCATTTTTAAAGGCGAGGATCAAATCCCCAACCACTTGATTAAGCGACGAAAACATGTACCACTTACGCCAACCTATTGAGTTTTTATCTATTATTTTTAATAACCTTGTTTTTCACTTTTACTATTAACTTTGTTTTCTCTTCTTTCATTATTTTTCTATCTTCTTCTACAAAATCTTATCCCAAATACTAAAGCGGAATTGGGTTTCTACAAATTATATTAAATGCCCACACACACAATCACACTCTCTCTCTCTCTTTTGTGCCATTATCGTCAATCACGTCACTTACATTATCTCCATTCAAATGTCAATGATCAAATCATGACAAGTCTACTCAGTCAACGTCATGCAAATTAACTAAGATGATCTTTTTATTCAATGCATTAGTCACACGGACAATATATCGATCATGTTTAGCTCCTTTCTTAATCTTTTAACTTCTTTTTTTTTTTGAAATTGTTTTACTTGTATTTTTAAGTTCAATAAAAAATTTAGTTAGTTGAGTTTTTAATTTTTATTTTATTCTCATCAGTTATCAAAACAATGTAAGTCAATTTTTGTTTATTTTATATAATTAAATATTTATTATTTAATATTAAATTATTAATAAAAATATCACTAATGTAATTGAAATATTCAACTTTTTAATGTTTTATATTTAATTTCAATGTAACATAAAAATAGTTTTAATTTCAAATTATTTTATTTTTAAATAATTATTTAACTAGTACTTTTAAATTCATAGTATTTTTAAAAAACATGAATTTCAAAATTTTAAAATATGATAACATTATTTTAAAATGTAAATAACATTATTTTAATAAATGTTTATTAAAGAATTTCGGAAACCCCAGCTCGAGGGTTTTACGGATAACAACAAACCAACCCAAATAATAGAGTAGACCAAATAAAAACAGAGCTTATTTTTATCAAAACTGAACATGTTTCAGAATACAAAAAAAGTTAGACTGCTAATCCTTTTTACAAAAGTGGGTAACGAGACCAGAACCAAAGATACCATGATTGGTATCTGAAACAGAAGAGACTAATGTCTCTAAATTAGGGGACATCGTAAAGTTGATAATCAGGAGACATCGTAGTGTCAATAATCAGGGGACATTTTAGTGTCAAGTTAAAAGAGCAGCTACAAACTCTTCTAGGAGTGCATATTTTCCACAACTAGGACTTAACAGTTTTAAAACAAACTGTTTTAGATTTCAAAAATTTCATGTAAATGATGTAGTGCAGCATATGACCTTATTCATTTTATCAAACTTAACATGCCTTATAAATACAAACATATGCATTAAAGCATCAATAAATATATTGAGTCATCACACATTATGTATATTCACACAATTAGAAAACACTTCCAGTACAATCCCAATTATCAAACTCCTCAGACAATTAATGATTCTGAATTATCACAATATCCTAATCATATAATAGTGAAATAATGCATAAGTATGAATTCATTTCCTTATGCTCAAATTGAACTCATTCATTCTCACTCAAACTTTTCATGCCTTATAAACATAAACATTTGTAATAATGTACCAATGAATACATTAAGCAATTACATTTTACATGTATTCACCTAAGTTCCCAATTCTCAAACAGACATAACTAACACATCACTTTTATCATTTAAAACACGTCTATGTTTGTAAGTATACTTCATTCATTTAACAACTTATAAGTTCCAAAATTTGATACTTTGTTATCTAATAACACTTTCTTTAAGTTATTACTTCAATTAAAAAAATTCAAATGTTATATAACCTTTAATGAACTTATTCCACATCAAACTAGGTTCATTTTACACCTTAATCAAGCCTAATTAAACCATTATAAAGTACTTTAACCTTATAGGATCTAACAATTTCCTAAAATCAATATTTCTCCTTCCTAAGTACTTCCCATGATCGTGGGAATAAGCCTTATAAATCCCACAATCGTGGGATGAGTGAACCAAATGTTCACTCACCCATAATCTCCAATTTGTTTCTAAAACTTGACTTCTTCACTTCCATTCGACACACCTTCACCAAAGACCATCAATTTTACTTCAATTCTACTTTATTCATGCTTCAATACCTCATCAAATTCATGTCCAAACCAATTCAAAAACAATTCATTAAGAAACTTACAAATCAATATCCTCCACACATCAAAACCAAACCAGAAGTTATCATACAAGGATCATTTTTCGAGCATTCATTTATCATCATCTTAACACATATTTCATGTCAAAACATGCTATCAATTTTAGAATTCCCTTACCTAATTACCATAAAGTTCCTTCTTT
Organism: Erythroxylum foetidum; assembly: GCA_026546835.1. Classification (NCBI taxonomy): domain Eukaryota; kingdom Viridiplantae; phylum Streptophyta; class Magnoliopsida; order Malpighiales; family Erythroxylaceae; genus Erythroxylum; species Erythroxylum foetidum. The sequence goes on along the minus strand of JANZLF010000008.1, from coordinate 29,353,410 downwards.
AAAAAAAAACTAACCAAACCAGCCCTTCATGCAACCAAAATACTTCTGAAATCTAGGTAGATGTAAGATGATCTTAACTGTAGTGCCCCTTATCGCATGGTACATACCGGGACGCCCACAGGTCATTCCGGTATATATCCTACGATAAGGGTGAGCTACGTTCAATCACTACTTTACTTCACGTGGCATCATATCATTTTTTACTTATAAAGCAGCAATAGAAAATCATAATATTTTTTAAATCAACTTTTTCCTCATTTCATTCCATCAAAATCAAAAGTTTACACGTCGTTCATCTTTTACTATCTGTACATGAAGCATAAAACTAGTACAAAAACACTACATGAAAGAGGAAAAAGTAGCAAATCTATCTAAGTCATCCAAAAGTCCTAGCTGACCGACCTTTGATCCATGACTTCTCTTTTCAGACACAATCTACACGGCTGAAAAAGTCTCTCTGAAGCTAGGACTCTACTCTCGGTCCTGAAAAATAACGTTACATTTTTTGTGAGTTTTATGAACTCAATGAGGTAACTATCATCGATGGTTCACTCAATTCATGCAACATTTCAATTCATATCACAAATTATATCACAGTTTCACATTTATCATAATTAACACAATGTCACATAGGCATAAGAAATTGTACATTTCACTTAATCAAACACATTTGACAAAATGCATATGAAATGCTCGTGAGACACTTTTTCAATTATTATGGTGTTATGACCGAGTGTCTAAACTGTCATGTATAGGGCTCATTAAACATTGAACCTGAAGCTCTAAATTACTATTGAGCTCGAGGCTCAAATACACTCGTTGAGCTTTAAGCTCTAATCGGTGGCTACTCCGGTCACAACTGTCATTATCTGATTATGTATTCGTGAATGAAATGCATATGTCACAGTCAATCACATCATAAGCACGTATGCATAAGTCACAATCTCTCACATTATAAACACGTAGGTCTCATATTCACATACAAGTAGCACTTCAATAACGCAACTCCCCAGTACACAGTCATCGGACCTTCTTTCCAGAATCCACAATCAAATCACAAGCCACCATTATCCACCACAGAATCATAATCAAACAATAATTGAGAGAAACCTTCTAGGTTACTCATCAACTGCTTCCGAAGCTAGTGCCTGGAAGTCTCGGCAACGTCTGTGGGTTGATGTTCCAAATGCGCCTCTATAATAATTAAAATACAGATATATCACAAGTTGTACAATCAAAAGTGTATAATAATGCACATGTAAGAATTGAAATGGGTACAATGCATGTTCGTGACAATCCCAGTATCATTCCATAAATTTCATCACAAAACCATTAAACTCACAATTTATTTCTTATAGACTTATTTTTATTTTTCCAAAACACACTTTCGGGTCTACTGTTCGCGATCAATGAAAAAGTGAAAATGAGGTAACCTAGGCAACCTCTTTTCAATATAAGTGTTCCCCTATGTTTTAGGAATCCATAGACACTAAAATTACTCAATTTGGATTTCTATAGGTCCAGATATTGCCAAAACACTGAAGTATGTCCAGAAAAATAACCAATTGATATTCTTATAATCGATCCTCTCACTTTGATTCAATCCATCATTTTTTAATTTAATATTAAAATCCAAAAATGTTCATGGACCTATGTGAAGGTCTTATAAATCCAACGCTTCGAAAATCAGATCAATCGGAGGTTGGACGAAAAAGTTATAAGCAAAAAAGTGGTAAAAGGGTTGGATTGGGAAAATTGGCCACTCGCCCTCACGTGTCTCGTGGTCGCGAGCACGCGCTCGCCCTCACGAGTGTCTTGTGACTGTGAGATGTACGTTGGATGCGCGTGCTCGTGATCGCACTCACCCTTGCGAGATGTTGAAAGCTCTACAATATCCATTGAGGACTCGAAAACCAATTCCACTTCTAAAGGAGTCAAAATCTCAATCAAAGTTACTGTCCAATAAATGTCATCCTAAACAGTACCATAACTTCTAAAAATCATAACTTCCTATCCCATTGTCCATAAATTTCATGCTTTATATCAATGGAAATATCAGAACACATTCTACAACTTTCATGAAGAACTTAGAAGCAAATTCTA
>JANZLF010000008.1:29265275-29277255 GCA_026546835.1 Erythroxylum foetidum | reverse complement strand
GGGAGGGCCTTGGATCTGAGAGCGCCACTTGGATGCCCGTCCACGAGTTCCGCAATTCATACTCTAGCTGGAACCTTGAGGACAAGGTTCGTTTTGCAGGAGACAGCAATGTCATGGGCCCCGACCCACCAGCAACGGCCCAGAAGGGAGATACAGCTAACGACCTGCCACCCCTTCGGAGAACCTAGCGTGAGAAACGAACCCGTGCATTCCTAAAGGATTACGTGATCGATTGAAACAAATTCTGTTATGAATTCAGTTATGATAACTTGTTAGTTGTAAGAGCTTGGGGCAGCCGGGGTTTTACCTGTAGATAGAGAACTAATTGGGCCCTCAATGATGAGGTGCGCTCGTTTTGCCCGCCTATGGAGTGGTGCGCCAGTTGGGCCCTTAAAGAGGTGTGCCCGTTTGGCCCGCCTACGGGGTTTCCTCGAATAAAAAAAAAACTTGTTAGATTTTAGTATAAATAAACAGGCGGAATGATGGAGTAGGTATGAAAAATTACCTGTAACGTTTAGCCTTCTTCCCCTGCTGAGCAATATCTGGTGTCTAGCCTTTCTTCCTCAATCGCTATGTAATTCTCTTGCTCTGTTGTTGAGCGCTATCCAATGTATTACTCCATTCCAGAAATAGAAACAAATTCCTATCAATTTATCCTTGCGTTTATTCCACTAAGCCATTACAGACAAATTATCCAACGACCATTACATACTCTGTATATAAATAATGTTCTATTCCATTTTTCTTTTTATTTCAATCATTTTACAATTATACACCACCAAACAAGAGTTGTACAATAACTTCCATTAAAATTCTACGCACGATATTTCTTCATCTGTGGACTCTCGTTTCACCTACTCACGATTAGGTTGTAAATATCCCAAAAAAAAAGGAGTTTAATTTAAATAAAACAAATATATAAAATACCAGTTGTACTGGTCCCAACCCAAAACATAAAAAAAAAAGGAGTAGAACGTAGAAAGTACTCTGAAGTGAAGTGAACACATGCATGTCATAATTATTTAATAAAAAAGATAAATGCTTGATATCAACCCTTGGTTGGAGGACATACTGAGATAGTGATACTCAACCCTTGGTTAAGCCAGAGCTTTGACTCCTTTAAAAAATTTACCTGGTTCGAATGGAGATTAATCTAGATGTGAATCGCTTAAAAGATACCTTCTTATAATTAGAATCGTCATATAATACTTTATGGGTAACATAAAGTAAAGATTCAACGGCGTTGTTATTATATAAATTAAGAAAGGCTCTTATTATTGTGACTCGTAAACTCTTTGAATATTTCATCGATAAGACTCAAAAAAGTTGCATCATAAATTTCTAACCTATATATAAGTGAAACAATTTGAATGTAATCTAAATTTTAGATATCCTAGCTGAGAAACAAGTTATTCTCTTACGTATGAGCATCAATGGTGAAAGCTTACGTATGAGCATCAATGGTGAAAGCTTGCGTTTTAGAAACCTAAACTAACTAAACTTTCCACCCTATTTAAGGATTCTTAAAAAATAATTTAATTTTAACTTTTTTTGGTTTCCTAGGCGGTGTTCTGGGAGGGTCCTAATTAAAGAGAACGACACCTTTAAATCTTTTATACCTAAACTAATTCCTGCTTGAACCGGATAGATCTTTTACAGAAGGCAAGCTCTGGCTCCAGATTTTTTAACTGTTATTTATAATATTATTATGGTACAATTTAATGTCTTCCTATAATTAAAAATAAAGTTGCGTATAATTGATTTTTTTCAGATCTACGTTTTAGCGAAATTTTCACTAAATTGTTGTCGTTGTAGTTTAATGCTTTTAAGATGATACCGAAAATATCTTAAATCTTAAAAAAATTAAGTTTTTTACAGTTTATAATATTATAAGAATCATCAGTATAACATATTAAAACTAAGTAATAATTATCAATCAAAGATTGATATAATCTTAAAAATATGTTTTAAATATGACTTTAAAAGTGTAATTTTCACTTTAATAATTCTCTTATTGCTATATATGTGACACTTTTATTCTTTATTTAACGTAATATTGTTTTTAATAACGTTAAGGTACAAAGTAAAACTGATTATACGATTAAAACTTACTCAATTTTAAAATTTGTATAAAACGTTGAGATATAAATTACGCTTTTTTTTAATATTATTCAAAATGATACAAAATGTGTCCAATAATTTTTGGTCAATAATACCGTGATCGTAGCAGCGACGGCGACGGTGCAATAACGGCGACAATCCGGTGGATAAGAGAGTGAAATTTAGACTTATAATTAAGTGCTTAGAAGTTGAAGAAATTAGTGAATATAAGCATAGGACAATTTTACTTCTTGTTTTATGTTTTGAAATAAAAATTATGGATAATTATTAATATTTTAATAATAAATAATACATAATATTATTCTTAAATAATAAAGAAGCTGCTGTGTGAAGGAAAAAAAGAAAAAAAGAAATAAATATTAAAATAATAATTTAAAATAAAAAGTAATAAATAAAAAAATTAAACAAAAGATACAAGAAATGGTAAGATTGATGCTCCCAAATTAAGAACAAAATAGTATATATAATAATAAAACTAATTAATGCTTTCCGTTTCCAATTATGAAAATAAAATAGAAAGAACATATGATATGATTACACGAAGCCCCCCCATTTATAGATACAGTCTTAGGTATCTTTGACTTTTGTTGTGTTGGAAGAGTAGTTCTTGGAATGGAAGTCCAGGAACAAGACCAGAAGAGTACTGATGAACACTGCGTCGAAGCACCAGCTCCAGATACCAGAGCAACCCTCTCCGGTGATGTGGTAGTAGAAGATGACGACCATGATTCCGAAGCTGGCGAAGAACTGCATAATCTGACAATCCGTGACTCGTTTCTTCCAGCTTGGACGTGACCCCAATGCACACAGCAGGTAGTAGTAGTACATTATCACATGCACGGAGGCGTTTGTGATGATCACCGCCGGGAACATAGACTGCGAGGTGTTCAACGATATGTAACACATTATTACTACAGTTGCATGGTGGTAGAGGTGGAGGAAAGTGAGTCTTCTCCTGGAGTTGCTCAATATGATCAAAAGGGTGTCCATGAATTCGTAGATCTTGGACATGTAGAACACGTAGGCCCAGAAGAAGAGAGGGCCTTTGGGGTGGGTGTTGATAGGGAGACAGATGATGTAATGCAATGTCGGTGCATGGAAGAGGATGGAGAGACAGCAGCCGAGGACCATGAGGGAGGAGAAGGATAAGAGGAGCAAACTATGGAGGACTTTGATTGGTCTGAGCAAGTGAGGACCGGCAGAGGGGAGAGGGGTGAGAGAGAGGAGGAAGGTGAGTGAGAGGTAGGAGAAGACGACTGAGACAACAAAGAACGGGGAGGAGCCAAAGTTGTGACCTTGTTTCCATGAAAAGTTGAGGATTTTGGGCTGGCTTACAAGCAAATATTCAAGTTTTGAGAAGAAGGGGTTGCTCTTCAGGTGGTCCTCTGACCAATGTTTGATGGTAGAGAAAATGAACTCCATGGGACACTGAAGAGCTTGAGCTTGAGCTTGAGATTGGAAGTGTGAGACTAGCAAGGAGGAGAAAAGGAGTTGAATTTATATATAAATGAAGGTGGGAGGGGACATTAAAGGGGAAGCAACACAGCTGGCTGATGATAGGCGTCAGGGTCTCATCTGGGTCACTGTTCTTTTCTCTTTATTTATTATCAGCATTTACCATTCTAGCTAACTGAATATGCTCTGCTTTTCATACGTCCCATATCTACTCCTCTAATTATCTGATCTGACCTTTCATTGTTTGCTTCTTTTTTGCTATTTTATCTCATTGCAGCTCTTCTTTATTTATCTATGTTAGTTTGGTCTGACATATAATTAACAGGTTTAGTTTCAATCTATCGGGCTCGATTTGGAAGCTAAGTTTGGATTCTTTAAGGTTTTGAGTGAGGTTTAGATTCGGTCTTTTTTGGACTTTGTGTGAACTTATGTGATATACCAAAATCCAACAGTGCTCAATCCTTGATTATTGGTATTATTATTACACTTTTTTTTGGGTTGGAGGGTACAAATTCAGATATTAATACGTGCATGTGCATTGACTTTAATTGGGTTCATCTCAGGAAAGGGATGGAAGGTACGGTGGGCGCCCACTTGATGGCATGCAACGTATGGCGAGGGATATTAATCCAAATCAAGCTTTAGTAAAAACTAGGATAGGTACCTCGGTTAAAATCCGACCCGATTCAATGTGTAAAACTCGAGTTAGGTGGATTTTGGTGCCAACCCTGTTAGAAACAGTGTCAGAGAGTACCAGGTGTGGTGTTGAGAATTGTACACAGTAAAGCTCAACTTCTGTCGAGACGGAGGAGGTCCGGATGAAATCCAACCTAACGAGGCACTCACATGTGACACGAGGGGAATGATCTACTATTTTTGGAGTCATATGTTGGATGTTTTGGACGTGACGTAATAAAAGTCTTTTTGAAGAAGAGTTTATTTGACCGGAAAATGATACGAAGGCAGTTATGGAATACGTGGAGTGGATAGTCACGGCGAGACCAGTGGAAAGCTGTGTATTTCTGAATCAGGGCCTATTGATAAGCAGTCTAGTAAAATGGACAAAACCGCCAGGATAAAACTCAACATGAATAGAGCACTTAAACAACGGTCGCAAATCGCTACTACTGGTAGTTTAATTCAAGACTGGCACGATTAGCGGTGCGGAGGGTTTTTTCAACAAATTGAAAACAACTCGTTCTTAACAATCAAACTCTGGGGAGTCTACTCAGGCCTCACGCTGGCTTGGTTGGGTATCACCGGATAATATTAAAAATGGACTCTTTAGAAGTCATTAAGATCCTATCCTCTTGCGTTATAGTGAATCAGTGATTGATATAAATAATCTTTTGTTGGCAAGTATCCGTGTTTTATTCCAACGAGATTGGAAGGTGTAAATCTAGCATGTGTATCGTGAAACAAATTAGTGCACGGATAACCTGGCTGTCCAGTCCTTGCAGTCATGGCCACATATTCTTCAGGAGCTTCCATTATCAGTCCTCGAACTCTTTCAAAGGGACAAGCAAGGAGCAATGTACCGCCGAGAGCAGTATAATAGTTAAATAATTTGTGTTTAGCGTTTTCCCCTCGGGAAAAAAAAAACTTGTAGAGATGCCATTTCATCAAGAAATTGTTCAGTTCAACAATCGTATGTTGAACTATCATCCGAAAAGCAAGTTTACAAATATTGTATCATCACTAGTGATTTATAGCCTCCGCTTTTTGCTAACTTTCTGATCTGCTCGCGCCGCTCCTCTTCTTCTATCAAGCGGAGTTGTTCTTCATCCTCCATTCTTGCAATCTTTGCACTGTTTTCCCATGACAAACATTAGTATCAGCACCGTTAAGCATCATGGATGTAATCAAAGGATACCCCATGTGCGTAAGCAAAGAAGACCATATGTTCAACCAGTGAATGAGAACGAGTAAATTTCAGAAATTCTACCGCCCTAATCGTTTCTACCAAATATGAATACACCCTACAACTTGATTGAATACCCCATATTCTGCATTGACATCTAAGTAGATCATTCATTCATCAGTGATCTTGTCATTTCTTGATTCAAAATAGCATGCGCATCACTAGGATTGATGACAATTATGCAAGCAAAAGGAACAAGAAATATGGGAAATGTCACATAGAAAACAATTATGTTATGTTAGATCATCAGTGATCTTGTGAACTCTATACTCAAAATCGTATGCACATCATTAACATCAACACCATATGTTCATGCAAAAGGGATACAAAATTTGACAAATCTCGAATCCGAAACAATTAAACGGCTAAAAGTTGCATTCAAAATAAGTAAACATCACTAACCTTAGTCTTTCTTCCTTCATTATATCATCAAAATTTGATTCCATATCACTATCATCATCATCAGAATCTGCATATCTTTGGGTGCTGCACAGGGGTAGCAAATGTCATAAGATTTTGCATTCCCGAAACATTAGGTAGTTAAAGCACCAAAATAATTTCTCAACCCACAGACTTTTGTTGCATCAAGTTAGTTAAGCAGCAATGGTAAAGGCATTTTCAGAAACAACTAATTTGCAGAAGCTTAAGATTTGACTAATCTACATCAAACATAAGTCCTTGCCGCATCTTGAAGTATACATGCACACCCTCATACAAATTAATCAAAAAATAAAGTGAGTGGCCATCTGATGAATGATGGGATTAGCTTAGGTGTTGTAGTCTCAATGTTACAGGTTTTAGTCTCTTAGTTATTCTCTTGAATAGCCTGTTTTCTGTCATAATCTATATAAAACAGTAGAAACCAAAAAGATTAGTCCACACACACTAACAGCTAGTTTTTAGTGAATTTAATGCATGGATTTTGTGTCTAACGGTCATTTATACCATTTAAAATTAGACTTCAATAGCTAATTTTCCGGTTGAAACTAAGTAAACAAGTAATTTGAATATGAGTTCATTGCAAAACCCTCTAAAAGTAAAGTTTTGGGAGTGAGTAAGTAGGCATTTGTACTGTGATAGGTGCTGGTGTAAAGTAGTATATAATGTTATATTACAATTTATCTTATATCTAAAAGAATTCTCAGAGGAAGAGAATTCGAAATATTCCTCTATCATACCGAACATCAGGAAAACTAACCCTCGTCTAAAATTCCCTCAATTTCTCTCAAATCTCTTGGATGCTTTTAGTATATATATACTCCTAAAAATATTCTAGTACCAATTTGTACACACTAATCCCATTCAAACTAGTTGATTAATTCACCTTTCCTTAAAAAAATTATGATAAAGAATTTGGGATTTTTTGATTTAGGGTCATTTATATGGATTCATTTGGATTATTGGTGTTGAGTTTGTAAAAATATAAGTAAGAGACATCCTTAATTAAGGTTTAGGGGAGTGTCTAGATTGTATGTTTTATTTGGGCACAAAGGTGTTGAGATAGGGGTGATGTATTGAGGGATGAGGCTAATAAAGTAGATACAGGAGTAAAATAGTCATCATTAGGCTGTGCAAGAAGAGCGAGAGGCATCGACATTCAAGAATGCACAATCAATACCTTAATTTTCCCAAACTGGTTAGGTACAGTACAATGTTTTGCATTACTATGTTTAGAACCTTGTTTTATGTCCTAAAAAAATTATTTTTATGGTGTAAATATTCACAGGCAACATACCAACAAATTCATAGTTATTCCACAAGAACATAACAGATTATCATATTAAATTAGAATCATAAGTTAGTTCATTTGGTTTTAGCAAGAGGAGAATAGAACTAAAACTCACAATATAGGTAAACCTATGCAGTTTGTTGGAATTAGTACCTTCAATAAACAAGGTATCCCTTCTGTTGGTATGCAACCTGGCAGTATAGATGCATGTGTCAATGTCACCTCCATCTTAGACATACAAACCATAATAAGGAAACAAGGTATCCCTACTAAGGTCAAATGTGGCTAAAAAAAAGGCAAAATGGAGTGAGAAAAGGAAACTAGTTTGCATTAAGTGTTAGTTGAGCTTTGAACCTTTAACAAAAGCTCAGTGACAGGATCAACGTCAAACCACTCTAAGTGTCTGACAAGACATTCTCCCAACAATAACCCACCTTCACCAAATTCTCCCTATTGACAAGTACCTGCAGAAAAGCATCAATTCAAATATATATGTATCAGCTGAAAAAAGATGCATTTGTTTTATTAAGGGAAAGGCAAATGTTTACAATCAACAATTTAGAATCAAAGGCCCAATCATCAAATGCTGTTTTATGTAGTATTCTTTCTTTTAACAGAATCATTGATCAACATACAATAAATTGAAAACTGAATATAAGTTAGATAACAATATTGGATATGAATATAATCAAATAGATCACAACTCTAATTCAACAAATATGGTTATCAAATTATTGGATATGACTATAAGATTATCTATAAGAATAGAATGGAAAACCATTCCTCCTATACTCTTTCAAGGGTTTTTAGTTCTAAACTATATATACATATACAATGCCAAATGTAAATTCTAGCTTAAAGTAATTAAAGATATTTAGAATGAAAATCGGTAGTTATATGGTAGTTCTTGAGAGATTAAACAAATGTATTCATTTCATTATACTTTCCCATCCATATTCAGCAGAAGTATAATTCAAGTGATTGTTTGATCATATTTTCCAATGAAATGCCTCAAACTATAACTGGTGATAAAGACTCACCAGTTATATTTATAGGGTGCCTTTGTTTTTGACATGAATTTGGTACATAGGACACATGTACTTTTTTGAATTGTGAAATTTTTTTCAGAAAATTTAAAATGTGAGAGGAATATTGTCTGTATTGTTGCATTATTGTTCCTTTTTAGACTGCAGGAGTGGAGGAACTTTGTACTGGTGAGTTTATTTTTGGGTACTAGATATATGATCTTTCATATATAACAGTGTTTAAATTGGAGTTCTTTGATTTTGGTTAGAGTTAGAAAATCACTTAGCAATTTCTTCTCTTGATGGGAAATTAAGTGAGCTTATAGAACTATTATTTGGTGAGTTACTAGATGTTATTGAAAGAACATGTTTGCATGTGAAAGGAGGGGATAATTGAACTTGCTTATTACCTCATTAATTGGTGACATATTATTTTATTGACATACTCTATTTTTAGAGGTAACTTGTACATTGATGTAGCTGCATTATTTGTTTATACATCCCTGTCTCCAGTGCATTTGTGAATATGATCTTCAGCTATAATTAATAAAAACCTTCTTATTATTATCCCTGTCTTTAAACTACCATCATATCTTCTAGTTTGATAGCCGAAGATGATTTCCATATTTTGTTTCCATCAACATAATATTATGTAATGACAATCTTCTACATGGACAGATAAATTAGTTTACACATTTCAAATGCCTCCTCATTCTTTAAAACACTATAAGAGGTTAATTTTATACACTCTTTGATCTATACCATAAATTGTTTTGAAAAATTGAAAACTTTTAGGACATTATAACTAAAGTATATAATTGTTAGGTAGTTTTGAACTGTATTCCTCTCCTCTTAAGGGTTTTGGTATATCATGGATTCTTGGGTTCAAATCATCTCCTTTTGACTTCTTTTAATAGGTACCCAGTCTTTTAAATTTTCTACTAGTCCTCTAACTTTTATTTTTGTAAACTTTCACTTAGGTGGTAATTATGGAATATGTGATAATTCCATATAGTGAACGCACAGTTGCACATTCTCTGCTTGCTTGGAGGAATTGAAAGTAAGATAGGAATACAATACACATTCTCTATTTGTTTTTGGGTTTGATTTATGAACAATTTGTTAATATGGGTCCTACAAACTCATAGGGTAAATTTATGAACAATTTGTTATCAAAATACCTGAAATTTATATTTACAAATTTACAAAATACTTGAAAATACAATTTGTTATCAAAATTGCATGAAAATGCAATACACATTACAAATCAAAATAGATTTATGAAATTTACACCTACAAATTTAAATCTGCACATTCTCTACTTTTTTGTTATCAAATGGAAAAGTTACAAAAAGTTTATTCATTCTTCCTTGAAAAGAAAATTCGAATGCATACATGCATTCATTTACAAGAATATAGGAGTAGAATCTTGCAAAATTTTCTAGATTCTTGATATTTGTTTGTCATCCATCAAGTTTTCCTGACAAAATAATCATATGCCTTATGCAATAAGTAGGTTTGAGAGTTTAATAACTGATTGTTATGCATCAATGAGAAGATTTGGTTGTTGTTTTTAAATTCATTCATGGTGATAGGTCTGCATAGGAGGTCAACATCCTGGCTGAGATAGTATCTTGCAAAATCTATTTAAGCTTTCCTTCTAATCATTATCAATCTATAGATTCACATGAAAAGCTAACAGTCCCACCATATTTGCAGTATTTTCAAAAGGGTCGCTAACAAAACTGCAAAGATCAATATAGTTAATGAATGTCTTGTCTACCAACTTACCTAAACTTGTGCCTTTTGCTACAATAAAAATTTTTTAATAGGAATTGAGTTGTGTAAATAAATAACGTGAGCCACATTTTAGGGGCTTGTTTAAAGCCTAAACAAACATAAGTTTCAAGGATGATGTAGCTCAATCAAGTGGAGGTTGTAGTTAGAGATGACAAATTAGGTCATGTCTGAAAACAAATTTGATCAATCATGAAAATCAGGCTGATTTGCTCCAAACTTAGACATTGGAGCCTGATTGAAGATTTTCTAACTTAGGTTTGGCTCTTCGGAGGTCCAACCCTAGGCTAGTCATTGCCAACTATAGACATGGTAGTGAGTTGGGCTTTTACAACAAAATAGCTTTAGTAAGTATGAGTTTAGCCCATAATGAAACTCAATGGGATGAAGCTTTTCAACAGTTTATCTACTTAATGATCATTTTTCAAGTAAGATAGGACAAAAATTCTTTCATTCATGAGTCTCTGATAAGCCAAATTGGAACTCAAATTAGAAAAGAAAGGAAAGCTAGGAAGGAACATAATCTGCAGAGTTAGATAATAGAAGGAGCTGATCCATATGAGTAAAACGTGTTAGGCTCTAACCAAAATAATTGTTGAGGTTAGAAAATTGGATGTAATTGCTTTTATTGAGGTTAAAATGGGTATATGATCAGATATATAATTGTTTGAGAACTTATAGAAACAATTTGGAAAAACAAACATCCACCTCAAGTTAACAACACTTATGTCCAATTTCTTCCTAATTAGATGAGGACCATTTTGCTTGTTATTCTATGCTTAGAAGTTGAGCATCATCATGACATTTACTAAGCTCTGTCATGGATTGCAAACTACTCTTAAGCCTTCCTTTTCTTCCAACTTTATTGGAGAGTTAAAGTCACTTAATAACATGTAAATCATTGATTGAATTAGCTAAATCCCTAATCTAGGTTCTATAAGAAACTTTTCTGATATGCATTATTTTGTGCATATATGAGTGAGATGCATAGATACTGATTTAGAGACAACATATAAACTTTGAGGTGAATTATCTGATCTAAGATAAAAGTTGAACAAATTATCAATACATTAAAATCATATAAGACTATTTCTCTACCATTACGATGACAATCATGATTTGTGATGATCTGCCATTGAGATGGAAAATAACTAAGTGACCTTTAATACATCTTTCTCATTCTACTTTCAATAATTCTAGAAAGAGTCACTTTGTTTTATAAAATAGTATTCTTGATCATTAGTTTCTTGTTAGTCAATTACAGTCAATGAGTTTTTTCCTTTATAAATTTATGTACTTGTCGTATCAGGTTGCTTTATTATACTTTAAATACTTGGACTACTAGTTTTCTTAATTGATTGGGTACTTATTCTACTAGTTTCTCTTCGAACCTACTTTTTCCTTTGCTCAATCATTCTTTGTAGGTAATTCACATGGGACTTGGTCTACCCAAGAAGAAGAATAAGGCTGCACTAAGTAGCTTAGTATCGACACAATTGCAGTCGCGGTACCGTCAACTTCTTAAAAGTGTAGCTAATGAGTCATCTGCTCGTACACAACCATAAGATCAGACACCTATACCTTGTGAGCCTACTCCAACACCAAAAGGTGTCACATCTATGCCTATTACTCATCCTAGAGATAAGTATGAACAAATTTTGAATATACGACACAATATTAGTTCTCCATCAACTTCTCAAGGGATGCCTCTGTTGGATCGGAAAAACAAAGCATGCTATATTTAGAGAAAAGGTAGATTTCAAAACTTTTAATAAATCATTACTTGCAGCGGAAGCAACAAATCCAAATCATCATGCTAATCTATACATGATATGGTATAAGGATAATAAAACAAAAACAAGATCAGGAGTATTACCGACTCCTTTGCTACAGCTTTAAATCCTCGCTGCGCTATCCTCTCCTTCTTCTTGT
>JANZLF010000008.1:29164872-29199701 GCA_026546835.1 Erythroxylum foetidum | reverse complement strand
AAAATTAATTATATTTATTAATAATTATTAAATTAATTTTAAATATTAAATAAAATTGTAATTATGTCCAATTAAATATAAAATAAAATGGAATGTGAAAAATAACAATTGTAAAAAAATAATTCAAAATTTTGAATTATTTTCATTATTTTATAATTAATTATTATATTTAGATAATTATTATATATAGATATATATTATATATAAATAATTATTATATATAGAAATATTTAAAATATAATAAAGATATATATAAACTAAAATTGATAAGATATAAAAAAACTAAATTAAATAATCTACAACTTTACAATAGACTATTTTGTAATATTAAAAAAAATTCAACAATTATTTTATAAATTTTAAAAATTATTTGAAACAATACCCAATATTAACCGATACCGGTATAATACCATACCAAAACTCAATCCGATACTAAGCCCGATACGATATTCATAACATTGACCAAAAATAGAAGATATCACTTTCGCATCTTTCATATTTTTCAAAAAGTAGCTGAATAGGTAAATTGGAATTTTCTAATCTGTCATTTAATATTTATTTCATTTAAAAATTAATGACATATCACATGTAATAATTCTTGTCACTCACATAACACAGAAATTAATTGATACAAGTACCAACATCAACACCAATTACACCACGTACCAAAAATTTAATGATAATTTTTGTTTACAAAAAGTTAAAATTAAAATTATTTTAATTCAAATTAATATTACAAAATTAAATAAAACCCTTCACTAAATCCAAGGAAGAACATCTCAAAAGCATATTTCTGATTTCAACAAGTGCATACAAGCATTTATCGCACATAATCTTTGCCAAGATGAAAATGCGTTTACAATATCTTATAATGAGTTCTTGTTGGTATAAAACTAATTTAAGTAATTTGTATGATTCGCTACATGCTTTTAAAAGTAAAACCAATAGTATTTCTCCATATTCTCGTTAAATTCGCAAGTGCATAATTTGAAAAAATAAAAGCATGCACTTGCCCAGAATCGCTATACATATCAAATCCGAAACAATCCATTAAACTGGTATGTACATTACTACTCCACCAGTTTATATAAAACAGAAAATCCATAAACAACCTATTTGCACATCTAGGAATCGTGCAAGCCCTATTAACCACAAAATGAAGGAAAAGGGCCCTAGGAAGTTTTTGGGGCATATTAGTGTCATTTCTCCAGCTATGAACCTGAAATGCGACAAATATTCTCAGGGAATAAAATTAAAAAAAAATGCAAATTCGTAAGAGATGATTAATGATTCTTACATCAAGGGTTTCTATGTCTGCGCCTTCTCTCCGTAATGAATTCATGAAAAGGCGTGTTTGGCACAGGTATCAGTTTCCCAACAAAAGCCAGGGGCCAGCTGTTCATTACAGAAGTCAGACTAATTAGCAAGAAAGAACAGCCACTCTTAAATTATTGAATAGTAAACCACTTCCAAAGGCATCGTTATGAAATGAAAATTGGAGTTACGTAAATAGGAGAAAGGTTTCCTATTCCTTAGCCTGCAAGTCACGAGACATACTACAATCCACAAACACTGTTTTATCGGATGTCACTTGCCATTCATTCTAACATCACTCATAATTTTAACACTTTTAGATGAAGGAAGAAACGTTTAAAAAAGTTCCCATATCTGCCTACTCGTTGCCAACAGAATTCCTTCAAGAAATGATGGTTACTTGCCTTATAATACCAATAGCTACTGAAACCAGCCATTGTTTCCAGTTAAGCTTGACTGTTGAAGTGAACTTCCCAATGAACTCAATGATAATCACCTACGACACCAAGGAATACGTATCATTATCAAACTGTAACAAATACCACAAAAGAGCCCAGAGAACCAAATGTGCCTCACCTGAAGAAGCAGTGTTATTGAAACTATCCCAATGAAGAGATGATTCTTACTTATCCCTTCGAAAATATTTAATTCATCTGGTTTCCTTGCATTAAATTCATTGAATATCTGCATATCGTGCAAAAAGCATCATACCGTGATCAGCCAACATTGCCCATAGGCACTATCTAACACCTAATGAATTGGATGGCCAAACAAATTATGGTAGTAGCAGCAAAAGCTGTGGTATAAGGGTCACACAAACTTCAAATTAAAGTAGGATTTTGCACCGGAGAGCATGAATGATTGCTTAAACCTCACAGTACAACATCCACAGATTTTGACTGTGAGGGAGAACAGCGAAAAAAAGCAGAAATGGGTGAGGTGCATAAGAATCCTATAAAGCAATTAAAATAGTACAAACATTAAAATGTCAGAACTGGATCTTTTAAGCTCTCAAGCACTTCAAAACGTATTTCCCACAGCCCTGACATGAAATTAAAGACAATTTCTAATTGACCCACAAACAATACAGATTCAAAAACTCCATTTCATATACAATTGAGCAAGGCTTGCCCATATGTCATTAGTTTTCAGCCAAATTAATGAATATACTACACTATCACAATATCTAAAGTGCCGAGGAATATGTGAAAAATCTGACCACTAACTAAAGTGCTGAGGAATATGTGAAAAATCTATGACATTCAATGTAAATTATTTTAAGACCAAAAAAGAGACAACAACAAACCTAATTCGGAAGAGTTTTCATCTAACATAAAACCACTAGTTCAGCATCTTCTATATAACTAGCCTTAAGGATAAACTCATCTTTCTGAATCGAGGCCTGGTGGGGTTATTTAAGGATCAAGGAAAAGTGTTCCAGTTGATGGAAAACCAAATATTTTAGATTTGGAACTCACATTAGACGAGGTATTCAACCTTGGGAACCATCATTCCCATTTGTTAGACAGAAGCAAGAGCAAATAAAAAATGGCCAAAAGACAATGCAAGCACTAAAGTGAACATGATAAATTAACATATTTGCATGTTTAAAAAAAAAGGGCTAAGTTACTTGGGACTTACTTGACACAACACAAATGCGTTGAATATCAAAGTATTCTTCACCTTTTTTGCATGCGAAGGATCATCATGCTTTAAACCTAATAAACTTTTTCCTCCAAAGTTGAGAATAAGCAACACAGTGACCTGATATGCTGCCTGAATTTTACCAAACTCTTATAAGTGATAATATTAAGTGATTGAAAGCATCTATTTTGTAAAGAACCATGTATAAGCAGTAGTCATAATAGTCACTGAAATATAAAACATCTAATCTTTACCTGTATTAGCAAGTTTCTCCACATAATATTTGTTATTAAAGGTTCCCTAGAAGCAAAACAACAAAATTAGGGCTTTCCCAACTAGTCACCAGCAAACATGCATTGCACATCCTGATGCATGTGAAGTTAATCATGGTAAGGATTACATGATGGAGTTGTAGCAATATTATGAATAGAACTGAAAATATAATTTGATCATATCGTGTAATTTTATACATGAGTTGGAAGTCTTATTATTTCAAAACTCAATGTTGACAAAATTTTGAAATCTTATTTTCAGAAACCCCTCTTGTACCTTTTACAACTTTATCTCATTCTCTTTCTAAATCCATCATCAGAGTTGATTAACACTACTTTCCCATGTAAATGTGCTATTAATAAGAATATTTCAAATTCTTTACAAGAAACTGTTTCTTGCACTAACATGATAATACTCACCCTCAACTTAAACAGATAATAATGTAAGATATATTTAAGGAAGTGATAAAATTGGGTTTTAAGTACATAAAAAAGGGTAATAAGGAACATTTGTAAGTAACAATAAATAAAAAGGGTAATTTAAGAACATTTGTGAGAAACTATAAATGAAAACATTAATTAAGAACATTTGAGAGTAACCATACCATTTTTAGTAGTGTTATTTAAACCTTATTTTAATTAAAAAAATGAATGCAATAAATAAATATATATATATCATAGACCCCCAGTTGATAAGCATTTTAATAGTTGTGCATAAATCAAAAACCTGGTATAAGAACCATCAGAAAGGTTACTTACTTTCGACCAACTGGGGGTCTATCCATCAAGTGATCTGTTGGCGGCTCAGTAGCCAATGCTAATGCTCCAAGGGTATCCATGATTAGATTAACCCACAGTAGCTGCATTAAGAGAAACAACCATTAGTTCCATCTCACGCAAGGACAACCAAGTTATCCTATCAAGTCCAATGTACAATTGATATTTTCAATGCTATCAGACTGCTCCAGTGTGCTAACCCAGACTAGCCAATAGGTTAAGGGTAAGAAGTTCAACCTGGGATTGGAAAGGCACTGTCTTGGACATATAATTAACAAAAGACAATCATATAGATATAGTAACTAAGCTTTTTCAACCAAAAAGAAGCTGGATTAAAATGGTTAACATTAATTTCACTTGAAGAGATTAGGTGCTGAAATCTCCTCCACCCCCCACTCGGTGAACTAACCCAAGTCAGCCCAGAATTAAAGAAAGAGCCCAACTGCATTTTGCAGGCTGAGTTCTTGCACTGAACCAACCCAGTAAAGAGCTTAGGTCAAAGGGCGGGTATTCCTAAGCATACCAGGTCAGGTTGATAACCATGGATATTTCCATTCTAGCAATAGAGTGATAGAACAAACCTGCACTGCATTTAAAGGAACATCACCAGATGAGACAGCCGCCACAACATTAATAATGAGAGCTGCAACATTGACCGTAAGCTGGAACTGTATAAATTTCTGAATGTTTGCATAAACAGATCTACCCCATCGAACGACCTAAATCCATAAGAAATTCAAATAATTTTTGCACCAGCACATTTTAATAAATAAATCAGATTGGCCCAAATACACTCGGACTGATGCACTTTTGACCAGATTGTGCACCTTCACAGCTGACAACAAAATATAATAACAAACCTGCTGTGTAAGGTTCAATTGTGATAATAAAAAAAAGATAATGAAGACTGGAATAATCATGTACAGTTGTATCTCTGTTAAAGAAAACATATCTAACAGATATCAAGTTAGTTGAAGCAAATAACTAACCTTTACAACTGAATTGAAGTTATCATCCAATATGATGATATCAGAGCTCTCTTTAGCAACTTCTGTACCTTGAATGCCCATGGATAGACCAATATCAGCCTAATCATCAAAAGACAAAGGAAATAAGTAAATTCTGGAAGGTCAGTAATAAAATTGAAAAACATAAAGGTTTAATGTACCACTGAAAAAATTGGAAAAAAAATGAAAAACAAATTGAAAGATTCCAATATAAACCATAAACATATATTTATCATAAAGTGATCATTAAGGAAAGAAAGTTTTAAAAAAACCATGAGGATGGAACGACAAATCAACCAAATTACAACTGAAGTTTATACCTCCCACTACGCTCAACATCACACTGAATCACATATCCAATTCATAAAAAGGACCCTAATATTCTTTTTACCAGAGCTGAATACTCCTGAATGTCATCACTACATTTGGTCTAGAAACAACCATAGTCAAGGTTGGAATACTTATTCTAGAAACGAAGAGACAAATCAGATTCAAACCTCATGCAGTGCAGGAGCGTCATTTGTTCCATCTCCAGTAACAGCAACAACATGCCCCTTCTTCTTCAAAGTTTGTACAAGCAAAAGTTTATCATTTGGAGAAGACCGTCCCATCACCTACAGGTTAGATGGCCAACACACTTGGTAATGGAACTTACCAGTAATTAGGACATTTTAAAGATAGAAATGCATGAAAATTGTCAACATAGCTCATACCAATAACTTGTCAGCAACTATTTCCCTTTCTTCATCTGAGTAATTACGAAATACTCTTCCTTCAATAATATTAGGCTCCACAGCATCTTGTTCTGAACCTAATATCCCACATTCCAGAGCAATTGCTTTAGCAGTTTTTAAATTGTCACCAGTAACCATGCGCACCTATCAAACAAGAGAGATTCTGCTCAATAACATGTTAGGTTAAATAATGAAGCATGCATACGAATTTTAAAATTATAAAATGAATGTATTAAGATATTGGCACCTAAATGCAATGCGAAAAATCAGAGCCAACGTACTTAACTTTTCAAAGTCAAGCCTATTATCATTAAAAGGTTTAATAAATGTTAATCAATTGTCCAAGTGGCATATAAGTAGTACCCTAGTAAATGAGTAACGTTTAGATTAGCTTTGAACATAACCTTCACTGCAGTCCGCAGAACTAGAGGAACATGTGATAGTGATGCATGAGCAAAGCGTATGAATTAAGTCAAAGAATGCAGATAATAGCTCACAAGCACAAAGCATACTGAGGGACATTAGGGAAACGATGTCTACTGTTGATGCAATATTTATGCTGATGAGAACCTTACAGCTTATACATTTGTATTGAATATTGTTAACATATTCTGTACTTGGCCTATCAATTTGGTATGAGAGCTAATGAAGAAGAAATATGAAAAGAGAATGATACGATGCTGTAGAGCATTCATATCAGCCTTTTATTGAGCCCTAGTTAATGACTAAAATGTTCTTAAAAAGCCATTACTCTTAAACAATCTTCCTCGAGTTGGAGCGTAGATATTTTCCATGCCCAAATTGTTACCAAATAGGTAATGTTGTTCCCACTAAAGGCCTTGGTAAATAAATCAACTAATTGTCTGCCTGTCTTCACATGACTTGTGGTCTCACAAATAAAATGACAATATGAATTTATATGGCTTTGTTTGTTCATGAAATACTGGATTACAAGCAATATTAATTGCAACTTGATTGTCACATAACAATCTCAGAGATAGTCCATCTTTCACTTCAATTTCCACTAGTAAATAATGTACCCACAAAAGTTCACACAAGACACGAGACATTGCTCAATATTCTAATTCTGCACTAGACCTTGCTATCAAATTTTGCTTCTTACTCTTCAAAGAGATAAGTTTGCCTCACACAAAAATGTAAAAGGTGAAATAGGACATCCTTCAAAGTCAACATTCCAGATCTAGTTAGAATTGGGACCTTGTGTACTAAATTCAGACTGCAATGCAGAGATTTATCCTTTTGAATAGCCTGATAAAATAGGCAACAGTGTATTAAGTTCTTCATATACACATTTAAACTCAGTCAAATACTCGCAAGAGATTTGTCCTTTTGACTAGCCCGATAAATTTTTTGAAAAACATCAAATATATGAGGTAATTTCTCACCAAAAATAAATAGATTCTAAGTACTCCCGCAGTTCTTTGACAGTATCACAATGAGTGGTGATGTTATCAACCTCCTTATCTAACGATAATCTATTCTCCTCCCATAGCCATTTAGTCCGTGTCGCATCAGCAGATGGAGGGTCATTAATCAAATGATTTTCTTTCTCAATGCTAAAAAGGTACATTTTGATAGCTTTCTTCCACTGTGGATGGTTTAAAACATCACAGATTGATCCCCTAGCAGTGACACCACAGTGGAAGAAAGCCATCAAGATGTATCCAACATGATAAAAATTTCAGATTCCATAAACCCAATTCATATTTATCCCCTAGCAGTTGTAGCCAGAAAGTATTTATTCATACAAAAACAAAGCAATTCAGTTCATCAGTAAACATGCCCCAGAAACTTCACAAAATAGAAGTACCTTAACACCTGCATTTTGGCACAGTTGAACAGCATCTTTGACGCCTGGTCGACAAGGGTCCTGTTTCAACAGTTTAAGTCAATATGCTAATACTACTGGGATATTACAGTCGGTATCTTGGATAGATAATATCAAGTAACATAATGCAAGTTATCATATCCATGTATAATATATCAGCAAAATGAGAAAAGATTCACAAGGCAACCATTGTAGTGTCTCATCCATCATTGTTGCCTGTCAACCTCTTTTGACAGGGACAAAATTGCAGAAAAAGAACAAGAAAGCCTTTCATATTGATGTAGCAAACTGCCCGCAAGGAATATGTCACGTCCACATAAACAGTTGAGCAATCCCAAGCTAGAAATTCTAAGACAAAGATACAAGATCTGTATAACTAAAAGAATTTCAACAGTAATGTACCTTTATACCAATAATTGCAAGCAAAATGAGATCATCTTCAGGTAATTCCCATTGAGTTAGCTGTTCCTCATCAACTGGAATTTTGTGCATTTCATAAGACCTATATGCGATAGCTACGCATCGCAAACTTACAGAAGCCATATCTTCTATAGATTTCTTAAAAAAGGACAACTGCAACCAAAGGATGGTTTCAATAAAAGGAAACCTCTGATAGTTCCCATCACAAAAAAAAGACATAAGGAAACCTCTGATAGTTCCCATCACAAAAAGAAAACATTCTCACTAACCTTTTCTTCATCCATAAGTTCTATTTTATCATTTGCTTCAATGTATTTTGTACAAGAGGCTAAGACAATTTCAGCAGCCCCTTTCCAGTGTATATGCACTTGAGAATCAGGCTGTAAAATAGATCTCTGAGTCAAGCACACATCATGATTTGAAATATGAGAAAGTTTTATCTACTGATCATCAAAAAATTGAAACTATATCAACTACAGATAATTATTTGAGCAAATCCCAGATATAATAAACTTATATGTGGGATTCTGGATATTTTAATTGAATGATTGTGTCTAATCAGAATATGATATTGTTTACTATTAGATCACCATTGCATTTTGTGAGTATAGCCCATTACCAATTTTACTGCAACACCGCCTCTCTTTTTGTCCGAGTTGAAAGGGAATACATGGATAATAGTAGATTGAGAGCGGATAGTGTCAAAATTCATTCCCAGCTGCGAACAATGAAAACTGAATATCAGCAGTTTAAGCATTACGCCCTAAAGAAGCAAGCAACTTAAAAACAGTATGACAAAAAACCTTGAGCACCCAAACTAGAATAGCTTTTTCTGTTGGTGATCCAGATATCTCAGGTTCTCCCCCACCCTGCCAGAGAGTATTACCAGTCTATCATTATTTAATGCTCTTAATTATTTCAAACTCTCCACAAACTGATGAGGGAAAAAATGAAGCAGAAAGAAGAAGAAATAAACCACTATGAACTTGCCTCCGGAATGAAAACAGAGCCACTTGTATTATGTGCAATGCCTTCAAATAGTAAAGAGGATAACAAAGGAGACAGCAATGACTTATTTTCAGGTGGATTAATCCTTCTCCCGCCAGCATAAGCATCAACAACAGTCATCTGTAAAAGAAATCTTTTGCTGTTAAGAGTGCATAGGAGGTAACAAGTGGAGGTAATTGTTCATATCACTAGATCTACCCACAAATAATCAGCAGTAGGACCAAGCTTTTTCCATGCAAATGAAACTGAAGTTTAAATTCATTTGACAACATTCGTGGAAGTAATTGATATTGTACATGGAATACAACCCAAGTATTTGTAAGTGTTGGACATTTGATAATGGTTTAATAACCCATTGCACTTCAGCCAGATGATTGGTAGACTCTGCTTAATCTGTTCACATCATTTGGAAAACGACTCAATTTGGGACAAGTGTTGCATATTATTTCACAAGAAAATTACTTGATGTACTCTCCAATCACATAGTATCGAACCACACATTGTACATGTTCTGAAATATTTTGGTATAAACACAAATCTTTTGGGATGTTTGAAATTTAAATTCAAATTGAGGCTTCAAACCTTTAAAAACTATTTTTGCAAGAGAGTTTACCAAGCAGACAACGCTAGGATTGAAAACATTTCTTGAAGCTATTGAACCAGAACTTGTGAAATCCTGTCCTACAGAATTGCAGTTGAAAAATCAAATTATCGGTATTCTCCAAACTTAACCAAGTCTGGAAGCACCTGCATAGAATTCTTCAATTTGTCTACCCAGTTTTCATTAAGATGCTCACAATTGAGAGCATCTTTTAGTTCCCCATAATAAAGTTTTCAGCAACTACCACATGCAAAAGAAGCAGCATTTCCAATTTGGAATTGAATGTCACGAGTACTAGTAATTTGACTTTCATGGCAATCTCTCTTCATTTAGATGATGTCTAATTTATTTTTATTATATTATTTCTTCTAATCGCATTATTTCCTTTAGCATTAATAAGTTGTTATGTTTACTGCACACTCATCTTGCACAACCTCTCAAGTATTGTAACTCTATGGAAGAACAAAAGCATAGAAAGCAGATAAATCGTAAATACCAGATTCATGGTTAATGTTCCAGTCTTGTCACTACATATAGTTGTGGCAGACCCCATGGTTTCACAAGCAGAAAGCCGGCGAACCTACAGATTAACTAATATCAGGCAAAACAAAGTTTATCGTCGACAAACACAAAAATAAAACAGTTTTGTACATACCAAGGCCCTATCTGCCATCATTTTCCTCATTGAATAGGCAAGACTACACCACAGAGTCAAAAAGAGCATAAGAAGGCGTAAAACATCAAAAGTCAAAGTAGTGAAATGGAAGGGAAAAAATAGAATGATCTACAAGTAAAGAAGAGCTATGAGTTGACATCTCTCAGCCTTATCTTAATAAATAACCACAGATTAAAGGAGTGTACCAAAATCATAGTATGTTTGAATTGTATGAATTGTACATACCCAAAGAAATGGGATTTCTAATACATAAACTTACGTTAAGGTCACAGCTAATGGAAGTCCTTCCGGGACAGCAACTACTACAATAGTGACCTAGAGTATAAAGAATATTAGTTAACCAATCAAACGAAGCGAAAAAAGTTGCTGTCGTAGTGCAAATTACCGCGACCGTAAGTATTTTAATTGCTCCATCAACAGCATCACTGACTTTAGTTTTACCAGCTTTGAAATGAATTTTTCCATCAGGACTATTTCCATTGCCAGTAAAGAATCTGTCAACGTAAAGTTCACAGAATCAACACAGATCAAGGGAAAGAAGGGTGGAAATAAAGGAAAATACATAAAGATTGTCATCACCTGACCAAAAGAACAACCAGGACTGCAAAAGCTACAGCTAGTCCAACAATGCCAATAAAAGTTGCAACCCCATTTAAGCGCACCTATTGTTAGACATTTACATGTAAACAGACGTTAAGCTCTGAGTAAAATAAAACAACAGAGAAATGAGTGAGCAAACCCACCTGCAATGGTGTTTCTTCACCCGTGTCTTCCGAAATACTAGCCATAAGCAATCCCCATTCTGTATTAATCCCAACACTTGTCACCTTACAAAGACACCAAAAAAGCAAGAAAATATTAAGGGGCCCAGATGACAATGATGGAAGAAGGTTAAGGGATGTTTCTCTTTTTTTTGGAAGATAAGGTTAAGGGATGTTTTGAGTGAAAAAACTTGCATCCCTACCTCACAAAGCAAAGACGAGACGTGTTTTGACTGCAAAAAGTTTACTTTATAAAGTGAAGGTGAAGCATTTAAAAGAAGAAATGAAGAATTCCATCCATTCTGTTTTCATATACTAATTATAAGAGGGTGTTGGTGTATTGTTGGGAAATATCCATCTGAATATTTCCCCGATATTATTGACTCCTATATAGTTAGGAAATCAGATCTGATATTATGTACAGATATTAGAATATTAAGGATATTAGTTTCCTAGAATAGCCCCCTTTATTTCTATATATTCTTGTATCTATGTACTGATGAAAGGAGAGTGAAATACAACAGTATAGAATTTCTACATGGTATCAGAGCCATACTTGAACATTAAAAAAAACCCTAGCTGCCACCTACTGTTTCTAATCCTGACAATCTATGTCAACCATGTCTGACATTGGTGAATCCTATAACCCAGTTCAAACACCTCCTCCACACAATACTCACTCAAATTTTGATTCCATTCAGATCACTACTATACGACGGAATGGAGGGAACTTTCTTTGCTGGTCCCCATTAGTGAGAATGTACATTCGTGGGAGAGGCAAGATTGGATATTTGAATGGTGACAAAAAGGAACCTACAATGGATGATCCTACACACGGAATATGGGATGCTGATAATTCTATGGTGATTACATGGCTGGTAAATTCTGTGGAGGAAGATATTAGCTCCAACCACATGTGTTACCACACAACTAAGGAGCTATGGGACAAGTGAATGATACGACACCTCCAACACATTAGGAGTCCTATTACAATTAGAATTCTTATCTTTAATTAAGATTAGAAATCTATCTTTTATTACGATTAGGAATCTTATCTTTTATTACAATTAGGAGTCTATCTTTTATTGTGATTAAGAGTCTTATCTTTTATTACGATTAGGATTCTATCTTTTATTGCGATTAGGAGTCTAGCATTATAAATATTTGATAGTGAGAGCAAGTAGGCAAGCTTTTGAGAAAATTAATTCCTTTGTTTTGGAGTTTAGTCCTCTCCATACGGACTGATTTGGGAGTTTAAGATTCTTGCTCTCAAATTTATCAATAAAGTTCTATTATTCAGTTACTTCTATTATCTTTCTTTTCTAGTTTCTATCAGTGAATCAGATGTATTATGATTTGGGAAACTAGTCCCAAGTGTATGAATTAACTCTCAAGTTGGGTGAGATCCACCAAGGTGAGGATAGTGTTACTAAGTATTTTAATTCTCTGAAACGTTTGTGGCAAGATTTAGACTTGTTTAATGACTATGAATGGAAATCCCTAATGACTATAACTATTTTCAAAAATCAGTAGAGGATAACCGAATTTTTAAGTTCTTAATTGGACTTAATGTTGAGTTTGATGAGATTAGAGACAAGATTATTAGAAGACAACCACTTCCTACCATTGGAGAAGTCCTTGCAAAAGTCCGACGTGAAGAAAGCAGACAATTTGTGATGCTTGGCAAACGAAATCCTACGTCTACTATTGAAAACACAGCACTAGTTGCTAGGAATACTACTGGTCGTACTAGGAAGATTGAGGAAAAGTCACGGGTTTAATGTGACTATTGCAATAAAGCAAGGAATACCCATGAAACATGTTGGAAACTCCATAGAAAGCCAACAAATTGGAAGGGATCACACGAAGGGAAATTTAATAAAACTTCCTCTAGTGATTCAACTCACTATGAATCACGCAAAATCCCATCAGCACATGAGGTGGATGCTGGATAGTTCTCACAAGAGCAGATTAACTATATTCTGAAGCTTCTGAAACCCAAACTGAATCCTCAAGTGCTCCTAATGCCTCTGTGGCGCAAACTGGTAGGGATTTTACTGCTTTATCATGTTCCTTTCCACATAATTCCACTCCTTGGATCATTAATTCAGGAGCATCTGACCATATGACTAGTTCCTATAATTTATTTCATACTTATGACCCTTGTTTTGTTCATGAAAAAATCCGTATGACTGATGGATCAATTTCTGCTATAGTAGGTAAAGGTTCAATAACTCTATCCTCAAATATCTGCCTTAAATTTGTCCTACATGTTCCAAAACTAGTTTGTCATCTGCTATCTGTAAGAAAACTAACCCATGACTCTAATTGTACCATTACTATTTTTTTAACTCATTGTGTTTTTCAGGAACTAACTTCGAGGAAGATGATTGACAATGCTAAGTTGATAGATGGTCTCTACTACTTAGTTGATGATAACAAGAAGAATAAAGAAGCTCTTGGCTTAAGTAGTATTCGTTATAACCCCGCTAAGGAACAGATTTTGCTTTGGCATAATAGATTAGGACATCCTAATTTCTCTCATCTAAAATGACTTTTACCTCACTTGTTTAAGTTTGTGGATTGTTCAAAACTTCATTGTAAGCGGTGCATTTTATCCGAAAGCAATAAGATTTCTTACCCTACAAAACCATATCAACCATCCAAACCATTTTACTTAATTCATAGTGATATTTGGGGTCCATCCCATGTCAAAACTCTTATTGGGAAAAAATGGCTTGTAACTTTTTCTTGACGATCATACTCCATTATGTTGGGTCTATTTAATACAGTGAAAAATCTAAAGTTGCTCAAATCTTTCAAAATTTCTATATCATGGTTGAAACTCAATTTCACACATGCATTGGTATACTTTACTCTAAAAATGGTACCGAGTACTTTAATGAAGTCCATGGGAAATTTCTTAAGTCTAAAAGGCATTGTTCACCAATCTATGTGTTAACACTCAGCAAAATGGTATCGTCGAGAGGAAAAAAAACATTTGCTAGAAGTCACTCGATCCATTATGTTTACAGCTAATGTGCCAAAATACCTTTGGGGTGAGGCTGTTTTGACTACATCATACTTAATTAACTGAATGCCTAGCTGTAAACATAATGGATAAGTTTAAACAACACTTTCTTGAAAATAGACTTTACTCTACTCTTCCTCTTCGGGTATTTAGGTGTACTGCATATGTTCACAACTCAAATAGAGGAAACTCCAAACTAGATCCAAGAGCTGAAAAATATGTCTTCATTGGGTATGCTCCCAGTCAACAAGGTTATAAGTGCTACAATCCTTTAACTCAAAATTTTGTTGTCTCCATGGATATCACATTCCTAAAACATTAAAAAAAAATTCTTCAAGGGGAGAACTCTAACGAAGCGAAAAAATTTTGGGCCATTACTCCTAATCCCCTACCCACGGTCATTATTGATCACAATAAAATTTGTGATAATGAAGTCAAAGATACTACTTCTAATCTGTCCATGCCAGGAAATCCCAATTCATCTACAAAGGGAGAAATACTACCCTACGCTCCTAAGGAACAGAATATTGAACATCGCGTTTATACTAAGAGGAAGACTCAATTGAGAAGTAGAGAACAACCTATAATGCACAGCCTCTCAAACCCCTCGAGAAGGAACCTGGGAACAATTCAGGTAACCCTTATGCTACTTTACCCCTTATTGTGTCTAGTAATAATGATCACCCTATACCTACTGACCTACAAATTACAAGTGATATTTGTACTAATCTCACTGCTAATAATTACCTACCCATAGAATTTAGAAAGGGGAAACAGGCTTGCACCAATCATCCCATATCAAAGTACCTATCTTATGGGAAACTATCACACACACATAAATCATTTATCTCTAAAATCACTCATTTGTTTGTGACAAGAAACATTCAGGAAGCACTTCAAGATCCAGATTGGAGATCAGCAATTATGGAAGAAGTAAATGCTCTTGAGAAGAATAAAACTTGGAAACTTGTGAACTCTCCTAGAGATAAAAGTTTGGTAAGTTGCAAATGACTTTTCACTATTAAGTCTAAGGCTGATGGTAGTGTGGAAAGGTTGAAGGCAAGTTTAGTTGCTAAGGGATTTACTCAAACCTACGGTATTGACTACTAAGAGACATTTTCTCCTGTTGCAAAGGTAAATACAATTTGAGCATTGCTATCCTTAGCTGTAAATTTTGAGTGGACTTTACATCAACTAGATGTAAAAAATGCATTTCTTAATGGAGACCTAGAAGAAGTCTTTATTAGCTTACCCCCAAGTTTTGAGGCTATGGGAGAAATAAGGTGTGCAAGCTAAGTCATTATAAGGACTAAACACAGTCCCTTAGAGCATGGTTTGACAGGTTTGGAAGGGTTGTGAACAGCTACAGCTATTGTCAAAGCCAAGCTAATCATACATTGTTCTACTAGCAGTCCAAGGTAGGTATGCAATCAATTCTTATTGTTTATGTAGATGACATTATCATAACAGGAGATGATGTATCCAAAATAGTAGAGTTGAAGAACAGATTAGCCAAAGAATTTGAGATCAAAGATCTTGGACCTCATAATGGAATTTGCTAGATCCAAGAATGGGATATTTGTGAATCAACGAAAATATATTATGGACCTATTGAATGAGACTGGATTACTAGGATGCAAGGAAGCTGATACTCCTGTTGAGACTGGTATAAATTTCAAGCCAGTTCAACCTGAAAACATTATTAATAAGGAGAGATACCAGCAACTAGTTGGGAGATTGATATACCTGCCACACACCCGACCTGATATAGCCTTTTCCATGAGCTTAGTGAGCCAATTTACGCACTCACCAAGCCAAGAACATCTAGATGTTGTATATACGATACTAAGATATCTAAAAGGAACTCCTGGGCAAGGTTTAATGTTTCGTAAGCAGAACAACCTTCAAGTAGAAATCTATACTGATGCTGATTGGGCAGGGAGTGTTACCGATAGAAGATCAATTTGAAGTTATTGCACATTAGTTGGTGGCAACTTGGTATCTTGGAGGATTAAGAAACAAAGTGTTGTTGCAAGAAGCAGTGCCGAAGTTGAGTTTCGTGCAATGGCACATGGAATTTGCGAAGCCCTGTGGATTAAAAGGGTATTGGAGGAACTACAAATTCCTATTTCAGTTCCTATGAAAGTGTATTGTGACAACAAAGCTGCAATTTCAATTGCTCACAACCCTGTTCTTCATGATAGAACAAAACATGTTGAGACTGACAAGCACTTCATCAAGGAATAGATTGAAGAAAGGATTAATTTGATTGACAAGCCCTTCATCAAGGAAAAGATTGAAGAAAGGATTAATTTGTGTTCCCTATATTCCAACATCACTACAGGTAGCTGACATTCTTACAAAGGGATTACACAAGAGGCAGTTCAATGTTCTAGTTACCAAGTTGGCTACTGATGACATATACAAGCAGTTCAATGTTCTAGTTACCAAATTCCATTAGGAATGGAAGGAGGTTGGAGTAGTCCCGAGGGAGAGGCAGTTACTATTGGGAAATATCCAATTGCATATTTCCTCGATATTATTGACTCCTAAATAGTTAGGAAATCATATATGATATTATGTACAGATATTAGGATATTATGTACAGATATTAGTTTCCTAGAATAGCCCCCTCTATTTCTATATATACTTGTTTTTATATACTGATGAAAAGGAGAGTGAAGTACAACAGTTTAGAATTTCTACATGTATTATCAATCAGAATTCTTAAAGAATGACATCTAATATTGATGTATACTAGTGTGTGAAAGCAAAACCAAGTTAGACAAAATGCCTATATTGAAACCATTGAAGAAACTCCAACCATTTTTCCTGTGCATTCTTTCCCCTCACACCACAAACGAACTACCATTTCCAAAACCTGATTGTAACCATGAATTTGTCTTTTCAAGAGTCAACAAGATAAATAAACAGGATCAAACTTTAGGATATACTTCAAGGAGAACTATAACAGTTAAGTTAATCTCTTATATGAAAATAGTGGATTAATAAGACAGTATAGATATGAATAAGGTGAACAGTAACAGCATTAGCATGAACTGAATTTAGAATTAAGAGTAAGAACCCAAAATTTACCAGCATAGTACCACTACCATCTGCGACCTTGCAGCCAGCCATGAGAAATGGTTCCCTGGAGTTCTTGTGAACCTGAAATTACAAGAACCATACTTTTAACCAGTGACTCTACAAAATTCCATATCATTGTTTCAATAAACAAATCCGAGTTCTTACAATCTTGCTTTCTCCAGTCATACTAGATTCATCAATGGCAAGAGAATGCCCAGAAACCAAAATTCCATCAGCAGGCACCTAGAATATGACCAAAACCTTGATAACTATTCATTAGAACATATGGTTGAATTCCAACCAAAAAAATGAAGTACATACCTGGTCACCAATGCTCAGTGGTATCAGATCACCAACAACGACATCATAAATTGAAACCTCAACTCTTCTGCCACCTCTAATAACCTATGTATGTATGTGTGCATCAAAAGTTAATCAAAAAGTGTGTAAATGTAATATAAGAACAGTTTGGAGTTTTACAAACCTCCATGTGTATGTTTCTCTTCTCCTCATTTAGATTTTGGAACTGAAGAGATTGTTTGTAATCACTAACCGCTGAAATAGGCAAGAGGCCAAAAGGTGCATTATTTTCAATAAAATAATGGAAAAACATATTTATATAAGAATGTGATTAGCAAAATGGTCAGAAGAGCCACGACATAGTAATTTCTCCAAAACCTGAATATCATACTAAGAGGAGGGTTGGTTCGCACGAGATAATGATAATAGGAATGAGAATGAATATAGTGAAAAATGGGAATGAATATTATCACTAAGGAATGAGTTTCATTCCTCTACTAAATGGAGGGTATGACAGATTCCTCAAAAGTGAGATATCAAACTTTGGCCCTATAATGATAATTAAAAACCAGCCACTCACTTTTTATTCCTTACCCATTAACCCCTTCCCAAACACATCAACTAAGCACCCCCTAAAGCTAGGAGCTAGATGAGGTTTGTATTTATGGTGCAACATTAGAAAGAAACAAAGATCCAAACAAACAAGAATCAATCACAAGGATACTGGTGTGGCCGCATTTATCATTCTTTAAATATAAGATAAGCTTCCTTATGTCACCAAATTGATGGACACACAAATAAACATACTCCACACCAGTTAAAATAAACCACATAATTTTCTGTTAAGAGTTAAGGCCACAGAGCCCATTGCATTATACTGGCAAGAGTAGTACACAAGCCATGATTGGGAGAACCAATAAATTGAAGTGGTATGTACAAATATTCAACCTATTGATGTGTGCAATTTGTCTGCTGCTTTTCCTTCCTTTTCTACCCAATTTTGGAAACTAAAAAAGCGATCATTATAGTGAATCCTTCGATTTCATGGAAATAACCAAGCTCTTTCTGAAATCACTGCTAATTCAATTGGAAAGTCATAAAGCAACTAGTAAAAGTTGCTTCTTTGTGACCAAAAGGTCATAGGTTTGAATAACAGAAACAGTCTTTTTGTCAAAAATATAAAAGGAAGGTTGCATACATTGATGACCCTTCCTAGACCCTCGTACAGTAGGAAGTCTTATGCACTGAATACGTTGACTTTTCATTTGACTCAAAAATAGTAACTGCTCCATGGAAATACCACAGATGGTAGACAAGTCATTGAACCCATAGTTGACACATGGACTGCAAATAACAAATGAGAGTACTACAACTAACATATGAAAGATACTGGAAAGGAAAAAAATGAGAGGATTATGATAGGAACGGTAAAAAGCATACTAGAGATATGAAATAAAAAAATCAAAGATAACAAAAGGAGGTAAAGATACTAAATCCTAATTTTGCTGCTAAGTTCATGGTTCATAAAGCTACATGACCCATTACCACGCAACTCAACCTGCTCCAAAAAGTTAAAGCAATTCACATCTACAACACACGAAAAGCATGAAATGGATTATTGTGCAAAAAGGTATTAGACTAATATCCGTAGCACTGCAAGTTTGCCAGTAAAGGAACGCAAACATAACAAAGAACGACCAAACTAGCTTATGGCTCCATTATGATGGTAATTTCACAAAGATTGTCTTAGTAAGGTTTTAGGGAATGCTTTTTTTAGGATTTCTATTCCCTATAAATATTGGTCTGCTAGCGTACATCCACTGCTGAGTTTTGGCACACGTAATAAATAGTGACTCTTTTTCCCTTATCTTCCTCTAAGTTCTACTAAACTCTTGATTTGTTCTCCTTCTTCCTTATTCTTCCTTACTCTCTTCCCTTTCTATATCTATTATCTGTTTACTACTATTTCTCTTACTGCCTTGAACTAGATGATAAATAAAAGTTGCACAACTTTCACATACCATTTTCACCCACCAATTCAACTCTTTAATAAATGAAGAATTGCAACACACATTGTCTTACCTGTCACAACAATTACAAGTATAACAGCAAAAGCAATGCTGGCCCCATCATACCATCCTTCTTTGACACCCTATAGGAGAGAAAAATAGTTATGAACACAATTAAAACCAATGAACGTTCAAAGATCAAACAAATGTGGAGTTGTGGGAGTCTCCACTAGAGAAGGATAAACAATCCTGGGCAACTGAGGATACGGACTAACAAGTTTGGAAATCCTCATATTACTATCAACAGTTAGAAAAAGAATCAAATAATTTGTCACACAAAATTGGAAAATATTCACCAATCTTATATGAAACACAACACAACCTAACCATTTAGATAGAAATGCTATAAAACAGCATTGAAAATAAAATGACAAATATCACTTGAACTCAATAACTAAGATACATCACCAAATTGTATCAATATTTTGTCTTTTCACATAAAGAGAGAACCTAGTCAATAATCCTACCTAACAGATGTCTAATCTTCCAAAAATAAACAAAAACCATATTTTGGGGCATAAAACTAGTCAAACTCTTAAAAATCTTCCCGTAGACAAAATCCAAACTCTTCACAAGTTTGAGGAATCACCCAAACCAAAAGCTTAATTAACTGGCTGAGGTCACAATACAAATTCATGTTTAAATCTTAACATGACAAAGTATGGAAAAGGATATAGTGCATATGACCCCTAATCCAAACTTACAATCAAAAGACTTGAGTACTATGGGTCCAATTTCTGTTACCACCATTTTAAATGCTTCCAATACCGCTAAAAGAAATATTCAAGTCAACATCTTTTACTGTTGGCTAAGGACACATGGAACCTAAGTAAGAAGTTTTTGTCTACTTATTTTGCCAAGATGAATTTATTACGTTCCAAAATCAATTTAACGAATCACCTGTTTTATCTAACAAGTAAGATTTAGTACTAAAAATGTTTGTCCACTATCAAAGAAAGAAGTTTTAATTGTCATATCATAAAGAAACAAAAAATTTAAGAAGCACTTCCAATTACTTCTTAAATCTCAAGGATTTGGGCTAATCCATATCCCACAATGACAAGTAGGTAAGTTCAGATAATATGCAAGCTCACCTCTGTCTTTATGCCCAACACCAGTGAAGCTACCGCAGCAATCATCAATATTATTAAAGTAAGATCTTGCCAAGCTTCCCAAAGGAATCTCTACAAGTGTACAATAATGGAATCGATTAGGGATCTAGGTCCGTATATTATTCTTTGAAGGGATTGAAACACATGGATTAAATACATTTGAAGACCCCTGATAGTATTAGTACTTTCAATAAAAAAAACATGCAGGATGAATCTAGTCTTGGATGATCTGCAATTTCATATATTAAAAATTGGTTTAGTTTCATTATGATGCCAATAAACTTTGATTTTATTGAACAGTGGTGAACAAAACTGAATGGTGGCATTAAAAGATTACTTCCAATTATGACATTATACTAGCTATCTAAGAAATTACATGAATAAATGATGATAAATAAAATTGCATTACTATTGCCAATCCACAAATCAGCTCAACAGAATTCGTTACACATACATAAGGTGTTACTGAACAGTCGACAAAAGAGAAAATCTAATCATTTCTTCGGGAAAAATTAGATGACTTTGTTATCCAAAAAAACAAGGAGGAAACAACATATTAGTTTCATCAAAACCAAATGGTACAAGATTAATCACGACATATGCTCTATTTGCAAAATCAATCTACAGATCTCCAAAGCCAATACATACGGTTCTACTAAAAACATCAATAGCACAGAAAACTTTTAGCATATTTTCAGGAGAAAAACAGTATAATAATTAAAAACAAATAGAAGCAAGAGGTACTTAAAGATTACTTTCAATTACAGAATTATATTCAAATTCACAAAATCACATGGAAAATTTTCGATAGGTAGAAACTACTTTACTCATTATATTCCAGAGATGTCTAAGGAAAATTTTTTTAAGAAAAGCTTTATTGGACACATCAATAGCACAAAAAAACCTTAGTGTAGGAAAAATAATATTACTCTAGTCCAAACTGAACACTAAAACATGATTACTTTTAATTATGACATTACAATCAATATTTCTAAAATTTCAGGATGAAATGTTAAATAAGTAGGTCTACTTTACTCATTATTCATCCACAGATCTCCAAAGGGAAATTCAATACACATAAGGTTTAATTTTAACTGCCAATAGAATAGAAAATCTTAGCATGCATTCAGAGTTAAAATAAAAGAAATAATCCTAGATAACAAGCAATATCAATATTCGTGGTTACCCAGAAGCTCCTTCCTTTCTTCTGAGGATATGTGTTTGATCCAAATACTTTCTTCCGTTTAAGTAAATCAGTATCATCTCCAGTAATCCCTTTTTCTAGGTTTGATTTTAAGGCATCTGAAATTCCTTTTACCTGATAGAAAAAGAAAATGAAAGAACATATCAATTGAATCTTCATGCAAGATAAAATTAGTCTAAGGAGAAAAACTGTTGTTGACTTAACCCCTCCAATCCCCTCCAGAGCATTAAGGTTAAGATCCCTTGTGATTGCAGTAAGTTGATCCTGCCTAATTCCAAAAGCCTCTTCAAAATTAGGGTCCAGAATCAATGTCCCTATTGATGAACAAAAAATTAAAACAAAATAGACATAAATACATATCAAAAGATACAATCAAAGAGCCAAAGAGAACCAAAAGCACATGGATTGGATTATTCGACTATGATTTTGTAGCATGCACACAAGACAAAAATGATATCAAAAAATGTACACCAAAGGTGTCACCAAATATTATTGCATATAACGAACCATGGATGTACATAGAAAAAGGATGGTCGGCCAAAAGCGGAAACCTAAAGTAGGAAATTGAAGTACCTTTAAATAGTGATGCAAATCACATACCTCACAAAATGAAAAGGAAGCAAGAAATAGTATGTTATGTTCTCCAAGAAGAATTAATGGCTTACGATTCAAATCATTTGACGCCGTGTAAAAGGAAATAAACAAAGAAAAGTTTTAAATGTCTAAACACGTCAACAATACAACAACAACACCTAGTGCATGGGGATTGAAAGGAAATTGTGACAACCAAAGCAGACACTAAAAGAAGTAAACTGCAACAAAGTTTAGACCAAAATAGTAGGACAGATTCCTAAAGAACTAAAAGGAAAAACTTATTGAGATTGCACATCACCTAGTAATTACATGATTTTCCCAAAGTACTAACAATAGATAAAATAATCATATTTTCCTCACAAATTGCATCACAACATTTAGTGCCAGATTACAAGAAAAGAAAAGTACCATTTGCTCGTAACCCAGCTTCTCTGAAGAGATATGCAGCCTATCAAAACAAAGGGAGGGAAAAAAAAAAAGAGAAAGACACGCTGATCGTGTCAAATAAGAGACCACAAAAGGGGACGGTGAAGAGAAAACTTTGCAGTTCTAAGAGATAAACGTACCCTAATTGCTTGAGCATGTGCTCTAATCTTCCTTAATATTTGCCTTTTCTCTTCTTCCCTTTTCAAGTCCAAGGTGTAGCGAAATCGACGAGAAGCATTAAGCACAAGAGCCGCTTGCTGCATAAAGAAAATATTAGCGCAAACTGTGATAGTCATTAAATCAGCAGGACTCTGAACTCTTAATCAGTAAATCTCATTTAACATTCACATCCTCCTATTAGAACAAGAAATTACCCTCCAACGGCGAAGACGGTCGAGGGAGGCCTTTTTGGTGCTAGGAATGTAGAAAGGACTGGACGCGTCGTCGTCGTCAGGGTTTTCATGGTCGAAATTGGTGGAGCGATTGTCTCCGGCCTCCTCCTCCTCGTCACGGCGGCGCCGGTAAGGCGAACCCTTGAATAGATTACTCATTTGTTAACTGTCGCAGGAGAGATGGCACCGTTATGTTAGTCTTTAGCTTCACTGCGATTCCATTCACCATTCAATTCATACACGAGGCTCACCTTTACTCTATCTCTCACACACCCATGATCTAATAAAGAAACCCAAGATTTACCATTAAAGAAAAGATATTTCTTTTTATTTTCTCTTTGTTGAGTCCCATCCCGCGTAACCTAACCCTAAAAAGCAAGTGAATCACTCGGTAACTGAAAAAGAGAAAATATTATTTTTTTTAAAAAAATACTGTATTTAATATTTTAAAAAAAATAGATAAAAGGGCATCCGTTCCGTTCGGTGCTTGGCTGCTTGCAAAGGCAGGAAAGCATCGCATCATTCTTACCCCTTTCTGATAAAACAACTTAATGCCGTTTTAGCATCCTAAGCAAGCAAGCATCAGTTTTATTATCAAACAATTACAATTTACAAATGAACGAGTTGAGCAGTACGTGTATGACAACGCACCAACAACTCATTCATCTGCATGCATCCCACTTCCTGCCGGCTCTCCTCCTTTTTTCATTATTTTTCTTTATAATATTTGTATATATGCATTGCATTATTAGTATCGACTGTTAAGAATTATAATCTCCCCTCTCACTACTAGATAATATTATCAGAAAAAAAAAAGACTAATAAAAAGGTTCCTGCAACAGGCTTTGTGTTTGGCTTCTCGCAGGTTCCTCAATTGACGTCAATGCTTCAAGCAGACGCGGCTTCCGGCCGACGTTCCTAGTTATCTGGAGCCGGATGGCGTGGTTACGACGACGTATTTCCAACATCTAGTTATACTGATATGTTTGATAATTCTTATTATTTTAATAAAGAATTTTAATTTTTATATTATATAATTTTTATTTTTAATATGAAAATTAAACTTTTGTCCCTACTAAACATAAAGATTATTTAAATATAATATTACAATTTATGTCAGAATTTCTTATGTTGCTACTTTTATGAATTATCTTAAGTCATTTATATTGTTACTATTTTATAATATTTTACTCGAACTTATATTTATAAATTAATTTTCAGATTCAAAAACTTGTATTTGTTTTGGTCCAATCTTATTAAACCATACCTTTGACCTTTTTCACTATCATAACATGAATTTTATATTTTATTCTCTCATATTAGTTTTGTATCTAGTATTTGTTGAATAAAAATTTTATATTTTAGTGATAAATAATTTTTAAAATACATATCAAACGCACTTTAAAGTGTAGTAATATCATCAATATAATAACACACATAATATACATTAATCCTTGAAACAAATACTAATTCTACCATCATTATTCAATTTAGCAATAAGAAAGTTTTAGCACTTTTCACCATATTCCTAATCACATTTTTAAAGAAAAATTATTAAAAAACATCAATCAAATGTTAGAATTTTTAATTTATTATAAATATAACCTAAGAATTAACTCTCGTATCCATATTGTTTCTTCAAAAGTTAAAATCTTTGTATTAATAAAACATCTCCAAGTCATTCCTATGTTAGTAGAATTACAAAATTATCAAATAATCACAATATTACAAGAAAGTCATTAAGGCAATAGGGTACAGGAAATTTCTATTTCCTTCACAACTTTATCCTCTTTCTTTTTTTAACCTATTTTGTCAATTTTTTGGTAGATCAGAGCACGATCTTCAATTCCATATTTAGGCTTTTGCATGCAATTTGGAGTTAATCTTGGGTTCATCATTGAATTCAACAAGCGCATTCATGGCTTCAACTTTCTCTTCTTACCATTTAATTCGAGAACTTAGAGCCAATCCAAGTTTGTGATAATTCATCTTGTGTATAAATTTTGCATGGAAGTTAGTAGTTGTTCTCGAATCTTGCTAGCTCTTTCAAAATTATTTCTTGATTATTCCTTGGAGGCATCGCAGATCGTGTTCCCTAGTGATCTTTTACATGTAAGATCACAAACATATTGTATATAGAAATTGATCTTCTACACTCATGTTTCACTGGTCCTTTAACCATTTAATTGCAGCTAGATAGCTAGAATGCTAGAAGTTTATAGAGTATAGGGCCATCATCCTTCTCTATAAACTATTAAAGAATTGGCAATCAAAGAATAGATGACTATTTGATTCTTAATCTACTTTACACAATGAGCATTAGTTAGTTAGATATTGATGATATAGCATGTCCCTTGTGTTTAATCATTGTCAGCATGCCAACTATAATAAGAAAGAAATCTTTGGATTCAACTGGTGGTTCCATATCATTTTAGACCAACTAACCCTAGCCCTTGCTTCCCTTAATAGCTTCCTGTATAAAATGTTAGAGTGTAGTCCATTAAAGTTAGGTAGCCATATGTAAGTGTTAGATCTATCCTCCCTCGTATTGTAGCTTGGAATCACTTGGGATATTTTAGTACTTTGTTGGTTAGAAATAACTCATTCCCTAACCTTAGCATGGTTAGGATTCAAAACATAGGATAGTAATTTGTGAATAAAGTGTGAGAAGTCAGCATTTAATTAGATCTCCCATATACTCCTACCTCTTAGGGAATACGAATGGATCCAACTTAACCATAGGATGTTTTTGTTCTCTAGAATGCTCCACAATCTTTTAGCTATTAGAACTTGGTTAGATAACCTAATTGGAGTAATACTTAGTCCCCTTTCATAAATAGGATTGGTGATCTCCTTACAGCTCACTTTGGCTTTGCCTTTGCATTTAGTCTACCTCCCCATAGAAAGTGTTTCATTATCATTTTATAGATTTGATAATCCCCTTAGATATAAATATATATGTAGACCAATATATTTGAAGGGAGTTAAGCACATATTTGATAAGTACTAAACTGCTAACATATGATAGGTCTTTATTGCACAATTTCACCCTACTCTAAATTTTTTCTATTATGGGGTAAGCCTTCTCGAAATGGAGCCTTCTTTTAGTAATTGGGAGGCCTAGATACAGAAATAAATGGTCTTTAATTTGCAACCTTAAAAGCCTTAAAAGTTAGTTTGAATAAGGAGAAACGCTAGTTGATAAAATCATGTAGCTCTTGCTGTAATTAATCCCTAATCTCGATAAGCTCCTAAAGGTTTAGAGGAAAGAAATTAGAGTGTATATTGATTTATCGTAGACCTTAGAGAAGAGGATTAGGTCATCTGTCAATGATAGACTAACTAATTTTACTTCCTTATATTTGCTATGATATTTGAAGAGAGATTAATGTTGTACTTAAGTAATCTGGGATAAAAAAAGGGTATGGAGATATGGGATCCCTTTCCTTAATCCCTTTCCTCCTCAAGGAAGTAGATTTTATATACCTTTTGATTCAATCCTTGAAGATTTTAGGGAAATTGAAAGCTTCTAGCATGTTAATAATGAAATCACAGCTTAGAGAATCAAAAGTTTTATTGAAGTTTATCTTCAATACATAGTTCTTTGGCAAACTCTTATTTATGTAGCCCTTAAATAACTCTTCTGCTACTAGGATATTGTATCCAATCTATCTCCCTTCATGGAACGCTTCTTGTGAGTCACTTATCATTTTTCTAAGTTCTTTCTTTAACCTTTTTTCCAATAGTTTAGAAATGATTTTGTATAAAAATTGCACCAAGAGATATGTCTACATTCCCCTAAAAAACTTAGATTTTGACATTTTGAGATCAAATATATGAATGTCTTATTTACTTCCCTTAAAATTATCCAATTCTTAAAAACTTTTATTTTGACATTTTGAGATAAAATAGATGAATGTCTTATTTACTTCCCTCAAAATTATCCAATTCCTAAAAACTTCAAGATTGCAGCTATTACATGTTTTTTATTATGGGCTATGTTTGTAGATAAAAGTACCCATTTAGTATATCTAGCAATGGTGCTTTAATAAGGTTTGAATCAAACACCACTTTTTCTATATCTTGTAGAGTGAATGGTCTTTATAGAGTTTCCTTGTCCTCTTTGCTAAATTGGTGACTAATGAAGGAAGATAATAATTACACTAAGGATTGGTAAGGGGTTATTAAAATGATTGAGTCCTTGAATTAGCTGAGTGTTTCCCCTTTTAAATTATCATGGGTGGTAACCACTACTCCATTATACTTCCTTAGGGAGCATATTCTATTGATATTGATGCTAACTTTTATGTAATTATTGAAGAATTTTGTGTTCCTTTCTCCAACATTGAGCCATATTACCCTTAATCTCTGCTTGATTAGTAAGTCAAGAGTGGAGACAACTTTTAATTAGTTTTGATAGGTAGCATTGGTTCATCTGCTTCCTTTATAAGAACTCTTTTTAACTCCAAATTAGGGGCATTGGTTACATTTTATTCCAATATTTTGGTTATAGTTCATTTGCACTTCTGTCATATGTTTAACTTTTACCTATTTCCCTTCTTCTTTTTTTCTTGTAATCACTAGAGTTCCATATATTCCTCATTATTGAATTTTCTTCTTGTAGCCTTCCAGTAGTTCCCTCATTAAGCTAAAGTTGGTTTCCATTAGTAAGAAACAATTATTGAATCTTCATATAGGTTCTCATTCTCACCTAATCTTATCAAGATGACATTATTTCAGATATCTTTATTTAACTCTATACTTATGCACATTTAGGCATTTACCACTCTTCTTCTCTTTGTTGTTATTTTGTCCATACATATTGGATTCAGCCCCTTAGTAGATCAAAAATTTACGGGAATGTTATATATGTTAACCTAAATAGGGATGTTTTCATGTTTATTCCTTTCAAGGATGATATCAAATTTCCAAACCTGCTAGAAAATGGGAAGGTTTTATATATTCTATAACTCGTTCTCCAACACTTTCTTTGATTTTGATTTAGAGGAGAATTTGAAGAGAACATGGTTCTCCTTTGAAATTTTAACCTCTTGGAACCCCTTACCTTTCTAGGTCTTATGAGCCCATAAATTAACCATATGGAATAGGGACCTTTACTAATAGAGAAACTAACTAGTGTAGTGCTCTAACTCTTGGCTCCATCTTCGACTATCTTGATGTCTAGTGAAACAATACTTCTATCGTTGGAATTCCTAGTAAGAAATAACATAATAAGGTATCAGACAAGTCTCCTAGAACTTGTTTCCAGCTTATCAATTTTCTTTTATATTTACATGTGAGGAGTTAGAGCTTTCCGTAGACTACTTCATTTTGAAGGAGCTAGCTTGGAGGGGCGAGAAGGTACTTTGAAGAGGGTTGCATTGATTGGATCTAGCCATCTTGACTTCCTTTACCAAAGAAAGCAAGTTGTAGGCCTCAAGTTTTGAAACTTTGAAAAATTGTTGCTTAAAACATAAATAAAGAGTGAAACAAAAAACTAGAAGGTGATGCAATTTCTAAGATGCTCCTAAAGAGAGAAGCTTAAACAAAGAGGCAAAGAGGAGGTTGTTAGGACAAGGTTGGTTGGAGAAAAGATCTGAAGGTTAGGGAGAGTTGAGAAAGATGAAGTCGAGAGGTTTGTAAAGGGACCTTAGGTCATCCATGAAGGCTTACCTGAGGGTGACGTCAAGAGAGGTTATGATATAAAGGGTGGTTATTGTTTGGTTTAAACCTTTCCCATTACCCTATATTGATAGCTTTACTAACATAGAGTGTCATATAAATTGGATCTATCCACATCAATCTATATATGAAATTTCAATAAATAAATTATTACATTTTTAATTAAAATAGTTAAAAATAAAAATAAAAAATCAATTGACAACCCATTCATTAGTATTAAAAATAATTATATCTCTTAAATTTAATATGTTAAATATTTTACTTATTAAAATTCTACAAGTTGTTTGACATAAACAAGAAAGCTTATATGACAATCCACATCATCAAGGTTTACTTTAAGAAACGGTAGGTTATATTTGTAACAAACTGAAACTTTAGCATGTAATTGATACTTTTTTATATATCCTTATGCTTAGTAATGCAAAGTTGAGTAAAATTATGAATTTAAAATATAAATCACAATTATTCTTTTATCTATGTAGTTTGTAATATTTAAATTTTTATCTCAAAAACTTTCTCTTCTTTTTCTTACTAATTAGTTGTTTTTCTCCCTAATCAAAAAAATCACATTTTGTCGCACTTATTATCCTTTTTAAATCTCTCATTATGAATTAAATTTTATATAATTGCATATAACTCAATAATACAAAATTACAAATTCTTGATATTGAAGGCAATTCATCCCCAACTAAACACTAAAAGTTAGTTATGCTAATTACTCAAATGCTTTCAATATAGATCTAAAAGATAGATTATGTAATGTTATGCTCTCATATTAGTAAATGGATTTGAGTGAAGATTAGCCATGAACCAATTGCACATAATAAGATCAAATTAGATACTAATAACTTTGTAGGCATAATTCGAAAGAATAACACTTTTTTATTGCTCCAAATTATATTGGCAACCTCCTAGTACTATTTATGAATTTAATAACAGTTTAATGTGAATGTAAAATGTATATATATGAACTAAACTTCTTAGTAAACTTATGATGATGATGATTAGGGTAAAAGAAGTAGTAAATAAGTGGGCAACGAAATTACATACCCCTTCCTTGAGATGTTGCCACCTCTTAAGTACACAGAGTGTGCTGAGAAAATTAGAGAGGTAAGAAAATGAGTTGTACAGTGGCCT
This sequence comes from Erythroxylum foetidum, assembly GCA_026546835.1. Classification (NCBI taxonomy): domain Eukaryota; kingdom Viridiplantae; phylum Streptophyta; class Magnoliopsida; order Malpighiales; family Erythroxylaceae; genus Erythroxylum; species Erythroxylum foetidum. The sequence continues at coordinate 29,169,604 of JANZLF010000008.1, read as the reverse complement.
CCTACAATAATAATGATGATAGTTATGAGGAGATGACTTTTAAAAGTATTTTTCTTTATAGTTAAAACATATAAATATATAGCATACATTATCAATAAAGCATATGATGCAACTTCTATTATTAAGGTATATTCGTACATATTGAGTAACTTAAATCATTGAATAAAGTGGATGGGATCAATGAAGAAAAATTGACAAGTATAATCACCAATATCCATCAAATTAATAAGCTTTATTAGTTAACACACATTTTAAATTCACAAATATTAAATGTATCACAATATGGAATGACCAGCTAGAAATGGACCTCCTTAACAAAAACAAGATAAACATGTCTTAAAGGTTTCATTTTGTTAAAACTAAAATATCTTTTATTTCAATATATAATTCATATAGTTTATAACATAATTACTTTATAAATTTCCAAAATGATAAGACTTAAGTAACAACTTGAGTTGCAAAAACTTCTATATAAGGGAGATAGGAAGAGGGGCATGGATGACTTATGAGACGTTCCAATTAAGTGCTAAAAAAGAGTTAGAGATTGCGATTATAGAATATAACTAATGTTGAGCTTATAAACAAACCAATAACTATCCTTCATTGTGTTTGCAAGCTGGAGAAGCATAGGCAAGCTAGCGATATAGTTAAATTTGTGAGCAGTGCTGGACTCATAACTGATTTATATACTAAAAACTCCAAAATAAAATCGACACTAGTATTGGATAAGATAAGTATCAGACTCATATTTTAATTAGTTAGGGACCTATTATTTTGATATATTACTTCTTTTAAGGCTCGTATAATTAGCAGTTTTAGTTTGTTTAAAGTTCCATATTTATCTTTAAATAGAGATTAATTATCTTTCAACATTATTTGTCTTTATTTATATTATATTTTTGTTGTTATTTCCTTTTGGGAATCTAATTCTTGGGCAAAAGCTTATAAAAGGCTTCTTTATTATTGTAATGGAGCCAGATTATTATTGTTGAATTAAAAAAAATCTCTAAAAAGTTTTCTTCATCCATATTCTTAAAAGAACCCTTGATTTAGGTTCTCTATTAACTATCAAATTTATCTACCTTGCTAGTAGTGATCAGCACCAAAATCTTATCATTCCCAATCCTTTCTTTTCTTAATAGTCACAATTCATATCCTTCTTTTATGTAAATGGTACTAGGTCCTACCATATTAATATTGAATCCCTTCACTTTTATTGCTGAGAATCATATCAGAGTTTAGTATCAGATCTTAGTTCTATATTTAGGTTCATTCTTAATTTCATTGTTTGTGTATTCAATTATTTTATTTCTCTTATCTTCCTTAAAGTTTCATTGAGAACAGATTGTTCTTAGGCTTTGTGTTCCTTATTTGAATTCTAATTAAAAAATTTATAAAGAGAAATCCTAAAAGTTTCATGTGCATCAAATATAAAGCGGGGATAGTAATTGCAGTAATTGTTGAAGGAAAGTTTATTCGTATTCTAACAAGGACAAGAAATCCTAGTATTAAAGTTATTATATTTATCCAGTGTTCTCACTCTTATTGTCATCATTTCACTCTTGTCAAATTATTCTTCTTATTATTTAGTCTAATTAGGTTTTTTGAACTCAATTTTTTATTTTGTCTTGCCTAAATTTACTTTTTTAGGAGTATTTAACAAAGGGGACGATTGGGGAGGGTTCGATTAGCTTTCTTGTTTAAATTATTTAGTTTATAGTTAGGAGCTTACATTAAGAGTAGAGTGAAATCTTTACGAAACATATAAAGGAGTGCTTTTACTATTAACTTTTCATATGGGTGTATCATAACCTAAAGCATAATCATGTCCAAAGAAAAGTTAGTGAATAGGAAAAACATAAGTAGAATAAAAGTGTTTTGTTAACATCATTCAAGGCTGACTGGAGTAAATTATTCAATAAATTAATAAATTTATAGAAAATTTGGAAAATATGACATTTTCATAACTAGATAATAGCATAATCCACCTCTAGATGTTAGGGAGAGCAAACCTAAAGGGTGGTAAAGAAGGAAGAATGGGGAGACAACTTTAGGAAAGGTTTGGCATAGGCTATCAAAAGGGGTATGACAAACGAGTGGATAATAATATAGGTAGTATTAAGATGACAATATTGTCTTCTGTAGGAAAAATAAATCTAAATGCATAATTAGTGTAGGAGAAGTGTGAAGCTAGTTTTTGATTTTTATAACTTCTTAGAGGAGAAAAGGTTAAACTAACTATTGTACAATTATGAATGTATGGTGGATTGATGTGATCAACAAATTCTCACCTAGAGGAGAAATCGAGATCTTTGGAGGAGATGAAGTTACTAATGAAAAAGCAATTTGTTCTAAATTGCTATTACAGGGAGTTCTACCAAAGGTTGCAAACATTAAGTCATGGTTCCAAGAGTGTAAAGGAGTACTAAAAGAGACAGAGGTTGTCATAGATTGGGGAAAAAAAGATAAGGAGATGATAATGACTTGATTTATTTGTAATATAAATCCAAAAATTACCAATTTCATATAGTTACACCATTACATGTAATTAGAAGATGTGATGCATATGGCTTTGAAGCAAGAACAACAGTTAAAAGGAGGCCTTACAATTATTTTGGTGTTTTTGGTGTAGGTTCATCATTATAAAACAACTCAAGGAGCTGAGATGAAGACAAAGCTCCAGATTCAAAACCTAAAGTAATTAAATTGAAAGTACACATACTAAGTGGAGTGAAATTGAAAGTTGATTCCATTCTAGTAACTAGGAATCAAGATGTCTAGTGTTTTAAGTGTTTGGGTAGAGGAAATCTAGCTGTATAATTTCCTCATAAGCAGGTGATGTTGATAAACTCACTCAGATGGAAAGTAATGTATCCTTGAGTAAAGTGGAGTTGGTAGTAAATGTATCATTAAACCTAAAGGAGGAAGGTTGTTGGTCATTAGGAGGGCATTGAGTGTGTCTATAGGGAAGGATAATGCAGATAAGTAAAGAGAAATCCTTTTTGACACTAAATGTGTCACTAAGCATCAGGTGTGTAATATAGCCATAGATGGAGAGAGTTATAGTAATGTGATTAGTACGGAGTTAATGGAGAAGTTGGAGATGCCAACCACGAAACACTCTAAATCATGCAACTAGCAATGGTTGAATAAGAGTGAAAAGGTTAGGGTAACTAAGCAAGTAATAGTTTTTTTGATAGCAAACACTAGGGGTTAAATTTAATCCTTTTAAGAAGAGTGAAGATGAGAGATGTATACATAGCTAAGCATCAAGTGCTATTTGATTATGTAGATGAAGCTATTGATTTGGGGACAAATTATTTTGAAGAGTGGACAAATTATTTTCTTCATCCTTATTCTTAAAGGGACCTTTGCTTTAGGTTCTCCAGTAGATCTTATCTAACTTATTAATGGTGATTAACTGTAAAATCTTATCATTCCTAATTATTTCTTTTTTGGAATGTGTCAATTCATATACTTCTTTTTCTTTATTTTTATGTTACTTTCATGGATTAACCTATTTTTGATAAAATGGTCCGAGTTTTATCATATAGATCATCAGTTCTATTAGTGAGCGTCATATCACAATGTAATTAAATAAGTATGTTCTTTAACACCTTTATCCAATTAAAAAAAGGGATAAACTTTTAATTACCAATAGACACAAATAGATTACAATGCACACGACAATACCAAAGTATCACTTACTATTTTTTGTTAATGGATCTTTAGCTGCCTTTTTTCATAACCACATTTCTATTATGATGCTTAAAGAAAAGAATTTATAATGGTTAAAGTTAAGTATAGAAATAAAGTTCTTTATAATTACAATTTTATAAGTATAAATTAGTTCTAACTAGCATATCATGAAATAACATATGATGGTCATATTGGTGTAAAGAAAAAGATTTTGCACTTACAATCTTTATAAATGACTTGTCAATTGTTTGACTTAAAGTCAAACATTTTTTATTTAACACATTATGACACTAAACATAAGTCACATAGCAACTATTATTAATACTAAAGTTTCAAAAACTAGTCTATTAATTTAAATTAACAATAAGTAAATGTAAACATACTAGCAAAAAGGATTTAAGCATTTTATAAAATAATTATTTTAAGTTTGTCTATGTATACTTATGTTCGTATAATTTATTTACAATACAAATTGTCGCATCATGGCATCCCAAAATTCCCAAAGTCTTTTATAGAGAAATTATAGAAAAAATTTATATATCAACAATAGTATTACTTTAATTCTCTAAGTCAACAATGTTATAATACAATTCTTACAAATAAAATATGTATATAAGTGCCATTCTAATGTCTCTTATTTAAATTTCTTAAGGAAAACACAAAAAGAAAAATATATATAAGGTATGAAGGACCTCATTTTTATGCTTATACCTTAAGTTCACTTTGCTTTCTTTTGAACATTTTAATATTATTTTGAATAGTGAATAATAAGATTTTCTTTTTATTGGCATTATATATTTTTTCTTGCATTATTTATAAGCCATATATTACAAGCTTTTGCTACACTCAAAGTTTGTCATATTGTAGAAATTTTTTGTTATATAAGACATATAAAGTATATTAAATATATATAAATATAAATCCATCAAGAGTTACATGTGATGTAATTGAAAAGGGTTTTCTACCTAAATAACTAAGTCTTGAGTGTTAAGCCAAAGCTTTCTTAGGACTTAGTGAAATATGGATCTTGTTT
>JANZLF010000008.1:29116181-29130379 GCA_026546835.1 Erythroxylum foetidum | reverse complement strand
ATTTTACAATTAGCATATAACAAACTCTTAATTGGTTAGATAAACAAAATAATTAAACTTAAAAAATTTCACCAATGTGATGTGAAAAATCATACCTGCAGTGCTTGTAGGGGTAGCACTAACACTAGTAATAATAGTGCCATTTACTAATGTCTGATTATTAGAAGCTGGAGGCATCTTTTGAGAAGTTGATGGAGAACTAATATTGCATCACATATTCAAAATTTGTTCATACTTATATCTAGGATGAGTAATAGGCGCAGATGTGACATCTTTTGGTGTTGGAGTAGGCTCACAAGGTACAAGTGTGTCATCTTCTGGCTGTGTGTGAGCAAATGACTCATTAATTGCACTTATAAGAAGCTGACGGTACTGCGACTGCAGTTGTGTCAGTACTAAGTTGCTTAGTGCAACCTTATTCTTCTTCTTGGGTAGACCAGGTCCCATGTGAATCACCTACATTCAATTCGACATTAGATTTCAAAGTAATATTCATAAACCATATTTAAAGAAAATAGCAAAAATTGACATGCTCTTAATAAATGATTCGAAATTCTTATTTCTCCTCCCCAATCAATCAGTTCAAATCCAACAAAGTATAGTAGTTATAGTAGTTGAAAGTTCGGATGGCAATTGGATTTGATTAAATTATGGCTAAATGCATAATTCTGTTCATGGAAGGTTTTGTCAGGAAAACTTGATGGATGACAAAGAAAGATCAAGAATCCAGAAAAAGTTGTAAGATTTTGCTGCTATATTCTTGTAAATGTGTGCATGCATGCATGCGAATTTGCTTTTCAGGGAAGAAACGTGAAGAAACTAACTTTCTGTAACTTTTCCATTTGATTAACTTTTTGGTGTTTTGTCTTTTTAACTTGTAATTGATTATCTGTTTTTGGTTTATAATTTATGCATTCAAGCCTTGTGTAAGCAATTTACAATATAAGCTCTTCCCAAATGCACAAAAAAGCTATTTCCAGATGTAAATTTCAAGTATTTTGATAACAAATTGTTCATAAATCTACACTATGAGTTTCTAGGACCCATATTAACAAATTATTCATAAATCAAACCAAAAAGCAAGTAGAAAATGTGTATTGCATTCATTGTATTCCTATCTTGCTTTCAACTCCTCCAAGCAAACAAAGAATGTGTTTACAAAAAGAAAAGTAAGAGGACTAGTAGAAAATTTAGAAAGATTGGGGACCTATTAAAAAAAGTCAAAGTAAAACGCAACACACATTTCTATCCTAACTAAATGAGTCAAGTCTCTCTCTATAATAATAAATAACATATTATATATATTAGCAACTACTATTGATGGATAAATGTAAAGAAGTATATAGGAACTATGACTTCATACATACAAGTTAAGAAAGAGTAGAATGCCAATGCATGAATTTTGTTGGATGTGGTTTCAAGAAGCTGAAAGGTAGGAAAACAAAAATTAAGATGATGCTAATTAGAGTATGTTTAAGTTATAGTTAGGATTGAAATTTGTGAAGGGGCGCTTTCAGGACAAATGGGAAAATTGAAGAAAAATAGCCAACAAAAATGCCTACTAAAAGATACAGTCCTGTGGGTTGGTGACCATTTTAACCAGTCCAAACAATCTTTGTCCACATTTATTTAATAACAAAATGGAAGATGAGATTAGTACTATAGAAACAGTCCTGAAATAAGGGTCCTCTGGACTAGTTTCATTAAATCAAATATTCCGTGCCAATAATTATTGGATATGCTTCTGAAGTCCAATTCACAGCTTGTGATAAGAAGTTAAAGTACTTTGAACGTCCTAGGTTGTCTCATATCCCCTAACAAAAGAGAAGAGTAGAAAATTTTGGAAAATCATATGATAAAATGCACAATTGTCATACCAGATCCAGTTTTGTAATGAAATCTGTGGCAATACTTAGATTACTTGAAAAAAATCCTCTACAATCATTAAGCGGGGCAATCTTTAGTTCTGGAAAAACACCAACTAATGATGAGCTAAAGCAATGAAACAAACATTAGCAAATAATTTCATCTCAAGAAGGAAACTACTGATTGATAGACAGATAAGAAAATATAGCAACAATGATATTGCCACTGCAATAATAAACAAGTAGAAATATGAACAAATGAAAATGTGGTGTAGAAGGCTATTACGAGTAGTTGGATCTCATCTCCTATTTATGAGCTAACCAGAATTATATCAAAGTATTCAAAGTGAAATTCAATACTAGAATTTGGTTAACAAACATGGTCACCAATCGGTTTCAATAAATCGAGTCAGATTTGGGAATGTTTTCGGTATTCAAAAGGCCTTTACTAATAATTCATAATGTTTGAAGCTAAAACCCATTGGAAAAGCCATTTCAAACAAGACCCACCAGAGAATGATTTAAAACTTAACAAATTAAAAAAAAGCACACAGAGAGAGAGAGAGAGGAGATTAGTGGGTGTTTCATTATTGTGCTTCAAATATTAAATTAAAGCATGACCCACTAAAGAAAGATTTGCATGACCCACTAAAGAAAGATTTGAACTTTAGCAAATTAAATAGGAAGAAAACATAACAGTGGGGCTTGGAGTGTATCTGTAGAACCACGAGCGTAGAGGATCAAGGGTGAATTTGAGAGGGAGATTTGAAGCTGTTGAAGGAATAGGGAAAGAGAGAAAGGTAGTAGTCAGGATACATGTGGTCGACGTCGGTATTTATAAAAAATTTCAAAACAATACCTAAACGTTAAACTCACGTCGTTTTAATTTGTTGATGAAGGTTTTTCTTTAGAAAAATGTCGCGGCTTTTATTTCATGACGTTTTAATAAAAAAATGTAACAAAAAGTTTTTAGAAATCTGCGACATTTTTATAGAACATCGCAAAAAAATTAAACTTTTCGTGAGATTTTTTAAACATTGTGAAAAATCTTTACAATCTACGACGTTTTAACAGTAAAACGTCGCAGTTTGTGTTATTTTTTTTGTAGTGAGGTGAATGGAGATCCCATCAAGCTCCACTTCTACCCTGCCACCACCACTAAAGGAACACTAAGGGTGGCATTTCCATTAATACATTCTTGGGTATTGAAAAATTCGAATTAGTGTAGCCTTAAGGAAGTTCTCTTAAATGAGGAAAAATTGTTTTTCTTCACTTTTGCCTTAGTTAAAGCATCTTAAAAAGTCCTAAAAGGTGGACTTTGGCATATGATGAATATCTTCCCCAGTTATAGAAACTTAATATGAAGTTAGAAACTCTTGAGGAGAACTAGACCCTTTTATGGATTAACCTTCACAACATACCTAATATTGATCTTGAAAAGGTGTTATCCTTTTGGTAGTTTATCTAGGTAACTCTATATCAATGGATGAGAACACAACTATAAGAAAAAGGCTAGGTTGCAAGAATTTGTGTTATGGCAGAAATCATAAGATAATTTCTAGATGTTATTCCTACATTGGACTATCCTCGATGGCTCATTGAGTTATATAAAACATCAATTCTTATAATCATATAATTCACATCACTTCATCAATTCATCATGTTGAGTCACATACATTTCATATTCACTTAAGACATATATCACATTCAGAAATCAGTCAACTATTTAAATCATACATATCAGATGCATATTCAGTGTTCATGAGACTCACTTTTAATTTCTTATTGTTATGACCGAGTGCCTATAACTGTCCTATATTCATTGTGGATACCAGGCTCATTGATAACTGTCCCGTATCTGTTGAGGATATTGGGCTCATTATATATAGTGCTCTTAATCACATTTTAATCTTTAAGCTCTTTTTCACTTTCTGAGCTTTAAGCTCTTTTTCGATGGCTACTCCGGTTGCAACGACCTTTATATTGTCATGCATTCACGTAATGAAATGCATTAATCACTTAAGATCAATTAATCACTTTATTTCACTTTACACATTCACTTTCACATGTCATTGGACCTTGGTTTGGCATTCAACATTTAAGTTAAGAATCACTTATTTCATTCATATGCATATTCACATTTTTCTTTGAAACTTAGTCCAGAAGTTGAGTATCACATAGTCAGTCCAATGCACATTCATTGAGCACTTCCAATATTATTCATTGATCAAACACCTCAGACATTCAATGTCCAAAATCAATATAATCACATTCACAATAATTATTCAATACAAAATTTAAACAGAACAATCATTTAATTAAGACCATCTAGGTTGACTCACATTACATTCCAGATTAGCATTAGTTTCCATAATCTGGAAACGTTTGGATACGGACATTCTATCCAGTGTATCAACATCATGCAACACACATATTGCACACACATTACTAATTGCGAAATCACATAAACATTTAATCGTACACATATATATATGTGTTATATATAATGCATGCTCAATGACAATCCTGGGTATATTATCTAAATTCACATCTTATGCTCATTCTCATTTCATAATTCATATATTTCTAATGGAACTTAGGTTTACAATTCATTTGTACATGACCATTCTAAGTTCACTATTCAATCTTTACCCTTTGTATGTGTCTAGCTTATTCTCAAGCTTACACCTCAAGAACACTTAGTTATTCTAATATCATAACTCAATTTCTCTTCATTCCTTTTCTAACATTATATGCTCTCACAATACCCAATTCTTATTCACATTTAATCACTTAATACATATTACTCAACTCCTTTGAATCACAACTATAATCATATGAACATCTTCATTCCCATTATATTCATGCCTTTGGTACTTTGATATAATCAACAAATTCACTAAGTTATAACCTCCATTATTGTTGGACCTCAAAATTTTCAATTATTGATTCATATTATTAATTAATTAATTAATATTTATTTATTAAATTGTTTATTTATTTTTAAAATTGGGTCCATTAATTTAGTGAGCATAAGTAGGAATTAAAAATTAGAATAGAAAAGGTACAATGGACATTTTATACTCATTAAGGGCATTTTTGGAATGTCAGTTAAGGATAAAGATCACAAGCATTAAAGGAAGGGGTAAAATGGACATTTTATAATCATTAAGGGCATAATTGGAAAGAAAACTGTTGTTTTGCATTTGGAAGAAGAACAAAACGTGAGTGAGGGGAAGAAGAGAAGAAAGATACAAAGAGAAGAAGAGAAGGAGAGAAAAGAAGAAAAATCTAAGCTAGGGTTTCAATTTTCTTAGCTTTCAAGAGAGATCTTAAAGATTTTGAAGATCTTGAAGCTAAACAAGTAAGAATTAACCCTTCTTGATTTGTTGAATGAAGCATACTTGGCGATAGTTATAAGTGAAATAAAAGTGAAAATGAAGTTGAATATGTGTAGAAAGTTATTGATGAATTGTATCTGTAAATGTTCTCTTTTTGGGTTAATGATCAAAGATAGATCATGATTTATTTGTGAATGATATTGAGTTGAAATGAAGTAGAAAAGATGGTTTAGGTACAAGATGGGTTATATGTGAAATGTGGGAAGTTAAAAACTAGAAAATGTAGCAAAACATATTCATTGTGTATATTTATATGAAATTTCGCCACGACTAACTTCTGGTTTCGCCGCGGTGAAGTTTCCTACACAACTTGAACATGCTTTAGTATTTTAGGCATAACTTGTTTTATGGTTATCCAAATGGAATGATTTTTAATTTGGAGTAAACTAGAGACATAGGATTAGAAATTTTCTGGTGAAATCTAGTTTTAATTCAGTCTCTAGGAATTTCAATTTTTGGATGAAAGTTGAACACAAAATATTATTTCAGCATAAGAACATTCCAAAAATGTTTGGGGTATAAATTTCAAATTTCTGAACCAAATTGAATGATTTTGATGTCATTAGAAATTTAAGATAATGAGGAACATTTTGTAGAAGGAAGTGGTAGCAAATTTCTTCATTTACCTGATCAGAATGATCATGGAAAATTGAATCGAAGGTTTGGACTTTTGGAAGAGTTTAAGTATTTAGAATTTATCTTAGTGAATATGCTACATATGGATCCTCAATTTGTATTCCTATTGAATGGAAATTTTTTTCATTGATAAAGGGAATCAAGGAAGGCAAGAGGATCAAGAGGAGAGGCATCTTTGAGCAAGGTTTAAGCAAGGATTTTTAAGGTAGGAAATATATTTATAGTTATTGTGTGATTGGGAAATTTCTTGCCTATGTGTGTGTATGTCTAAATTGCTTGATTTTTTTGAATTGTTGTAAGATTTGATAATGCATGATGATTTGTGATTAGGTTATACCTTTAAAGAGGTTATAATCTTTTGTCTAAATGAAAAAAAAGAAAAATGGTATGATGAAATGATTTGAGCATGAATATGTGCTTTTGTTTGGGCAAGAGTGAAACCATTTCGTTCGTAACGTGCATGTTGACTAAAGCCTTCTCTAGACTGCCCACTTGTGGCATACAACTCTAAAAATACACTCATTTTTTTTCATGGTGTAAACTTTGGTTTCTTCATTTCGCTTCCATGGAACCTTCGAACCATTTGTTGTACAATGCATTTGATTTGTGAACATGATGAATAATTGAGTGTTGTGTATAGATAATTGAGTGTTGTGCATATATGGTTAGATATATTAAATGTTCTATGTGATGAAATGCCTAACCTTGAGTTTTGGAACTAGAATTGAGAGTGTTTGAATTGCTAGATATATATATACACATTTTTGATTTTGTGGCTAGCTACTAATGGCTATAAATATATTAGCCACTGAGCTTTGTAGCTCAACCTATTATTTTCACTCCTTAGGTGTAGAACGAGAAGATCGTTGATCTTTGGAAGGCATCTAAAACTTCAAGATAGTTAGAGACTTTTGTACTAAGTTAGAGACCATTTTGGATAGCTTTATAGGCATATCAACATTGAGCATCCTTATGTATTTTGTTTAAGTTAATGATATGTATGATGATATATAAGTGAAGCTTATATGAACTCTCTTTGGATTTATTAATGAAATGAAGAATTGAAGTTTCTTTTGAGGATGTCTATATTTATCTTATGCTTAAGTTTGGATGGTTAGAATTGAGTGTCTGTATGGGTGTAGATTTTTGTGTTTGATGTTAGGTTTCTGGGTTTCAGAATTGAAGGTTTCGATATGGTTAACCTTTCTAGAAGGGTGATTTTATGTTAAATGTTGTATTCACTGCTGCGTAACTTTCTCGAGGGGTTTTTTCAATGGACCTCAGGAGTTCGCTGTGACAAAGATAGAAGTTCATCGCAACATATTTGTCTCGAGGGTGTTTGGCTCTAATCCGAGGACTTCACCGTGGCAAAGTGAACTCTCCCGAAAGGTCCATAGAGATAACTCAATGGTTTCATTCATCACCACGACAAACCTGCCCCTGCCACACTGAATTTCTTATATACCCAATGCATTCCATTTTCCTTCACACCATCCTCACTCGACTGCTATGAATCAAACCTCGAGATAGGTATCGAGACCCGGGGCCAAAATTGTTTGGTATCAAAGCAGCTTAGGTTTTTCTTAGGCTTAAAATGCATAGTAACATGAATTGTTATACTATGTGATTACTTGTTGCATTGTGAATTGTTTTATTTCATTAAGTGACATGCATATTATGCATACATGTAGGAAATAACATTAAAATGAAATGTAAGCTAAGCGTTAGTGTTTCTGTAACACCCAAATACCCCCTGGGAGGATATGGGAGCATCACACAAGACAGTACAAACAAACCAAAACATTTTGCGAAAGCATAGCATTCAAAATTTTCTATTAGAAGTAATTCAGGGCAAACATACATCATATTGTACACTGAACTTAAAACAAACTTGTTTCAAACCGAAAATCAACCTGAAAATAGTTATTACAAAACATACAACAATTCAGAGTCATAAACTTTATATATAAGTCAAAATAAACTTAAAATAAAATTTTTGACAAAATAAGACTCAGACTCTATTGGTCATTGCGGTTGACTCGTCCTAGTCTTTATAATCCTTGCTTTGAACTTACACGGGGCAAATCTACCGTGCTAAGCATATAGCTTAGTGTGTAATAACTAATCTACATTAAAAGCAGACATGATGCATTTCAGAATAGAATTTATAATTAACAGAATTGCATAACACAAGAGGGTATAAACCCATCAAAATCAAAACACAATTTAGTTTATGTTAAAATTAAACAAATAGTAGAATATAAAATCAGATGACTACTAAATCCATTTACAGAAGTGGGGACCGAGACTTATACAAAAGAGACCGAAGTCTCAACACTGATGTGTCATAGAAGAGACCGAAGTCTCGACACCGAAGTGTCACATAAGAGACTGAAGTCTCGACACCGAAGTGTCACAGAAGAGACTGAAGTCTCGACACCGAAGTGTCAATAACAGAAGACACCAAAGTGCCATTGACAAAAGACACCAAAGTGTCAAACACCGAAGTGGCATAGAAGTAGCTGTAGACCCTTCTATACATGCCTATTTACCCACGACTAGGACTTAACAGATTCAAAAATAGAAATGTTTGAAATTAAATTCACATATCAATAAATGTTTTCATACCATGTGTTCAAGCCTATCACATTCTTATAGCTTTGCAAATCATTCAATGTTCCAAATCAATAGAAAACTAAACAGTCAAAGCAAAACTATCAAAAATTGCTTACTGAATTACTTACAAAAGCTTCCTTTTTGTTTATTGCCTCGAAGTCCCGACAATATCTGGAATCGATCGCTCTATGGGTTCTTCTAAAACATTTAGTACAAACATATATCAATATTTTGCATGAATAAGAATTCATTAATGCACATTCATGTATTTTGAATATAATGATGCATGTTCATGACAAATTCCCAAGTTTCTTATCCTTAATCTTGTCACATAATTAATCATGTGAAACCATACTCAATTCCTCAATCTAGATTTATTTCATAACCAACTTTTGGGTCAACATTGCTCAATTATTCTCTTCATAAAGGTGAGTTAATTTGATAACACTTCCTTCTGGAAAGCTTTTCTTCCATGTATTAAGTTTCTAATGAAACCAAGATTACTCCATTTGGTCCAGTATGCTGAAAGTTATACTTAAAATATTTTAGACTATTCTTAAGCTTCAATAAAATTCTTATCTTAACTTCTATTCAGATTCTAAAATTCTTAGAGGCATAATTAGAATTTATTCTCTTCATAAAATTTGTATCCCTATGTCTCTAGGTTAATTCAAACTAAGAATCATCCCATTGTGAGCTCTACAGGTTAAGATATAAGCAAAATACCAAAGTATGTTCAATAAAATATTCCAGTTCAAACTATTCCAGCAGATTCCCTCAATTTGATTCAATCAATATTTTCCAATCCAATTTACAAGGCTACCAATTTTTGTGGAGAAGTAGAAAATTGTATTAGGAATCTATTGGTTAAAGTTTCATGTCATTTGGAGGTCGGATGACAAAGTTATGGTCAAAAGAAGCAAAGGTATTTAGGGTGAGTCAACCCTTCGGATGCACCATCGTGCTTCAGCATGATGGTGAACTCCCAATCATGCCAGCAAAGTTGCTATCGTGCTTAAGCATGATAGCAACTTCCAACAGGCTAGCAAAGTCATCGTCGTGCAAAAGCACGAGTGTGACTTCCAACATACCTAGTAAAGTCACCGTCGTGCTTAAGCACGAGGGTGACTTCCAATCCAATATACCTGGCAAAGTCACCGTAGTGCTTTTAAACCTCCAAACACAGTCTATTTCTTCCTCTCATCTCATGATCACAACATCCCAACTTTTTCAACTGCCATTTTTCCAGAAACTCAACTACAGATTTGCATCGTCTTCCTCTGTTCCATTTTTCTTCAGATTTCTCACTTTCAGTTTGTTCAATGAACACATATCACACTTAAACTAATTCTTCTACTTTCATTTCATCTCATCATAATTCAAACCAATTAAAAATCCAAGATTCAATAAAAACATCAAAAGAAATCCAATCTCATTCACGCAACCTCCAAATTTCTACATTTCCTATTTTCTGTCATTTTAAACAACACAAGTACTTCAAGTCATTTCATTATCATAACCTCACGAAAAGCTATATTCCATATCATTAAACTCATTTAAAACCATTTCTACTTATACTTTACAGATTTATACATGTACAGTGAAAACAACTTATGCGTGTTCCACACTATCACTGAAATGCTTCATACACAATTCATGCATATATTCCTTTCTCAATCATGAAACATCCTAAAACTTATTCACAGCACCAGAAACTTAAAATTTCACTTACCTTGCTTTTAGAAAAATCACCAGCAGTGTGAGTGAAAAGTAAGGTTCGGTGATTACGTGTTCAATTAACTCATTGACACATGGCTCGAAGCATGTGAGCCATTTGTCCTTCATATATAAGTGCTACATGTTAATATGCCATTTGTCTAATTTTCTTAATATCCTAAAATTTCCAAAAATATTCCTAAAATTCCCAAAAATTTCAAAATAATACCAATAGTTCCTAAATGAGTTTTTCACAAGTTAATCACGTTTATAAATCTATTTTTAACCTAAAAAATGTCATGAATGCATGTACAATAATTTGTATATGTCAAAATTCATAGCACATAACAATGAAATAATCAATTATGCCAAACATAAAATTGCACTGAAATTTCTCAATATTCTAACCCTTAATACAGGGTGTTACAGTTTCAATTGAAGGAGTAAGATGCCACCTCATAAAAGGACATGAGGAGTTCTGCAAGGATCAGTTGCACCTGACTTTTTACTAAAAGAGGAGAGTACTGATGAGTTAGTAGGCCCAGGAAATGCAAAGGCTTCTATAGGGCTTGGTAGTGGGCCTTTTTGATCACCGACGCATGAGTCACCGGTTCTATAGGAGCAGGTTCCTCCATTAGGTCCGAGAATGTTCCAGGTTTTTGCTTAGGCCTTTGTCACAATCTTCTACTCTAACCCTAGTTAAGAAAGGGAAGCAATTTGATAAGTTGAGGAAGTATGAAGTAGTGGACTTCTATGGGACCACTGATCTAGAAGAAGTTGAGACTTGGCTAAGAAAGACAGAAATAATATTAAAATAAATGGAATGTGAAAATGAGGAAAAAGATGAATATGCTGCTAGTTTGCTTTAAGGAGATGCTTTGCATTGCTGGGAATGTTTACCAAGGAGTTAGATGAGACCACCAGTGTTGGCATGGAAAGACTTCCTAGTTGCCTATAAGAAGTATCCTTCAAAAGTTTATATTTAGAAGAAGCAGAGGGAGTTTCTAAGTCTCACCTAGAGGAAGATGACGGTGGGTGAGTATGAGCGTAGGTTTACATAACTATCTCAGTATACAACTGAGATGATGATGAGTGAGGCGGCTAAGTGTCATAGGTTCGAATTAGGGTTGCATTTGGCCATCAAAGAAAAAGTGGTGGTATAGAATTTTTGTGACTTTCAACGGCTGGTTGAAGCGGAACTGAGGGTTGAAATCATTGAGAACATAAAGAGCACAGTGAATAAAAATAGAAAGGGGAGAGAACAGTTCAAGAGGGGAGGTGGTACTCCTATGTCTGAGAGGAGTGCTAGGACTTTCCCTATACAGTTTGAAGAGAGGAGTAGTGGAGCAACCAAGTCCAAACATATGAGGACTTCTACTGTTTCTCATCAAGCCTCTATAGCAGGAGGCAGTAGAAGAGGAGTGGGGGATAAGCCACCCATTCCCAAGTGTGACCATTGTGGCAAGTTCCATAGAGGAGAATGTTACAGATTGATAGGAACTTGCTTCAATTATGGTGATAAAGGGCATATGGCTAGAGAGTGTCTCATTAAGCAAGATAAGAGAGAACATAGATACAAGCTTTAAAGAGAGTTGAGACAATGGGATACAAGATTGCAACTGAAGTGGACAGTTTTGAGTCAGCTAAGAGGGTGAGTCTACCAAGGAGACCAAAGGCCAAGCACCATCTAAGGTGTTTGCAATGACATGGGAGGATGCAGAGACAACTCTAGAAGTTGTGACTGGTATGATTAAATTATTTGGTGATGATATTCTTATTTTGATTGATTCGAGTTCTACCCATTCATTTGTGTCAAAAAGTAAAACTATGTGTGGTAGAAATCTGAGCCCATTGGATATTCCTTTAATGGTTAGTACTCTAATCGACCAGTATATTGTGATTAGTCAAGTTTATAGAGACTTTGAGATATATATTGGAGGAGAACGATTAGTGGTTGATCTAATGCCATTGAAGATGGAAGGATTAGATGTGATTTTGGGTATGGACACGTTAGAGAAGTATAATGCTAATTTGGATTACAAACGGAAGACAGTAGGGTTTGAGTTGGACAACGGTAGAAAGGTTGTGTTCATGGGAGACAAAAAATCAAGCCCACTTAGAGTTGTTTCGACTCTGACAGTAGAGAAAATGATGAGGAAAGGGTGTGAAGCATTTTTGGCCTATATGGTAGACACGAAGGTAGATGGAGGGAAGTTAGAAAAAATACTTGTGGTCATGGAATTCCCAGATGTTTTTCCCGAGGAATTACCAGGACTACCTGCACCAAGGAAAATTGAGTTTGCCATTGAGCTTCTTCCAAGTACTGCACCAATATCAATTCTACCTTACAAAATGGCTCTAGAGGAATTGAAGGAGCTTAAGGAGTAATTGGAAGAGTTATTGGAGAAGGGGTACATTAGACCTAGCTATCTACCTTAGGGAGCTTCGGTCCTTTTTGTAAAGAAGAAAGATGGATCGTTGAGAATGTGTGTGGATTACCAGAAGCTCAACCATGTCACTATCAAGAATATATATCCTCTCCCATACATAGATGATTTGTTTGACCAATTGCAAAGGGAAAACTTCTTCTCCAAGATAGACTTGAGATCGGGTTATTACCAATTGAGGATAAAGGAGTCTGATGTGTCAAAGACTGCTTTTAGAACAAGATATGGGTATTTTGATTTTTTAGTTATACCCTTCGGATTGACGACTGTCCCTGTAGCTTTCATGGAATTGATGAATAGAGTCTTTAAGTCTTTCTTAGACCAATTTATCATTGTCTTTATTGATGATATACAGGTTTATTTCAAAAGTGATAAGGACTCTAAAGAACATTTCAGAATTGATTTGGAGACACTAAGGAAGACTGAATTGTATTGCAAATTTGACAATTGTGAATTTTGGATGAAGGAAGTGGCATTTCTTAGACATGTGATTTCAGAGCAAGGAGTGCATATGGATCCAAGAAAAATAGAAGTTGTGGTGAACTAGGAAGCACCTAAAAATATAGCAGAAGTGAGGAGTTTCATAGGTTTAGCTGGGTATTACAGGAGGTTTATGGAGAGCTTTGCCATAATAGCAGCTCCACTTACCAAATTGACAAGGAAAAATCAAAAGTTTGTGTGGACCGAGGAGTGCCAAAATAGTTTTGAGGAATTGAAGAATAGGCTTTCAATGACACCGATTTTGACTTTGCCTTCGAGTAATGATGGATATATAGTCTATAGTGATGCCTCAAGGAAGGGATTGGGTTGTATGTTGATGCAAGGAGATAAAGTGATTGCCTATGCTTCTAGACAATTAAAGCCCTATAAGATGAATTATCCTACGCATGACTTGGAGTTAGTTACCATAATTTTTGCATTGAAGATATGGAGACATTATTTATATGGAGTCATTACTAGGATCTTTACAGACTACAAGAGTTTTAAGTATTTTATAAGCCAAAAAGAGTTGAATTTGAGATAGAGAAGGTGGCTGGAATTACTGAAGGATTATGATTTGATGATAAACTACCACTTAGGTAAAGCTAATGTAGTAGTGGATGCATTGAGTAGGAAATCTGCTATGACACATGTGGAGACAGTATATTTTCCTTTGTTGAAGTAATTAGCTAAACATAGAGTGACATTAAAGCAAGTCAAATCTAGGTGTATATTGGCTAATTTTAGGGTAAGGCCAGTGTTGAATAAGAAGATTAAGGAATTGAAAAAACAAGATGAGTACTTGAGCAAAGAGATTAAAAATGTTAAACCTTCTAAAATAGAGGTAAAGAAATATGGATTGATGGTGGTAAGTAACAGATTGTGTATTCCTGATATGTTAGAGTTGAAGGATGAGATTTTTGATGAAGCACACAATGCTCCCTATGTAATGCACTGGGGAGTATGAGAATGTATAGAGATTTGAAAGAACACTTTTGGTGGAAAGGAATGAAGAAAGATGTTACAGAGTACGTTAA
>JANZLF010000008.1:29074330-29085079 GCA_026546835.1 Erythroxylum foetidum | reverse complement strand
CCTTGAGGTCAGGGGATCGATTCCCAGGGAAGACCAAAGAGGACAATACCAATTGTGGAGGGTCTGGGACCCAACATGTTTCAATTAATAATTCCAACATGCGGACACTAGATTAATACTTTGTAAAAATCCATTCCAATCATATCAAGAATTATAATGAAACACATATGAGTTCACCATGCATCAAGATTGTGGTCCATAATAAACAAATCCTAAAATGTATGTTTTAAGTCTAAAGTAACGGCCTAATTTATTCTTGAAAATATACTTGATTCCAGATTCATTTAATAGTATCATTATCAATAGTCGA
Organism: Erythroxylum foetidum; assembly: GCA_026546835.1. NCBI lineage: Eukaryota > Viridiplantae > Streptophyta > Magnoliopsida > Malpighiales > Erythroxylaceae > Erythroxylum > Erythroxylum foetidum. Next base: position 29,084,769 of record JANZLF010000008.1, on the reverse strand, counting down.
CTACTATCATAATATGAAACTCATCATTCCCTTGAAGTAAACTCCTTTACTTACATGGAGATAAATTGCAACACTACATTCTAAACCATAATTAGGCAACCAACTTGATTATTCAATCGTGAATCCATTATTTTAGATTCTTAAAATATACATGTTTCCTATACGTCTCTATGTATATGTATATTACTTACAAAAGAATCTTGGTACCTTATGACTAGATATATAATGCTCATAAAAACCAAACTCTTTTGTTTTATTAATAATAAATATTTTTATTACAAAACTATAATTGAAGAAGATTAAGTTACATGTAAATACACTTGCTTTCTAGGGAACTATATTTATATAACTCCAACAATCTCCTACTTTCCCTAGAGCATGTTGAACATATCCCTCATTCCTATCCCTGGTAGATGACCCTCAAAACTCTTTTGAGATAGCATCTTTGTAAATGGATTAGCAAAGTTTTGCTTGTGGGAATCTTTACCACATTAAATTTTCTATGTTTTATTAACCCCTTTATGATATGATGCTTTCGCATAATGTGTTTGACAGCTTTCTGGTTCCTAAGTTCTTTAGAATTAGCCACTGCTCCACTATTATCGCAATAAAGTGTAATGGCTTTTTCTGCCTTTGGAACTACCTCCAAATCATTTAGGAACTTGTGTAGCCAGACTGCTTCCTTTGCAAATCATTTAGGAACTTGCGTAGCCAGATTGCTTCCTTTGCTGCTTCACAAGCAGCAACATACTCAGCCTCTATAGACGAATCAGCAATACAAGATTGCTTGACACTCCTCCAAACTATGGCTCCACCTCCTAAAATAAATATAGAACTAGAAGTTGATTTCCTTGAATCAACATCTGATTGGAAATTAGAATTTGTATATCCTTTCAAAATAAGATTGCTTCCTGAGTAAACAAGCATTAAGTTCTTCGTCTTACGATGATACTTAAGTATACACATAACCGCAGTCCAATGCTCCATTCCCTGATTGGATTGAAATCTGCTTACTAATCCTACTGCGTAATAGATATCCGATCTAATGCAAAGCATTACGTACATTAAAATTCTAATTGCCTAAGCATATGGAATGTTACACATACATTCAACCTACCATTGTGTTTTAGGTGCTTGTTTCTTTGAAAGTTTGATTCCATATCGAGTAGGTGTGAAACCCCTCTTGGAATCTTGCATGGTGAACTGATTAAGCATATGCTCAATTAAGGTTAATTGAGACAAGGCTATTTATTTGTTCTTACGATCCTTTATAAGTTTGATCCCTAGAACATGGTTAGCCTCTCCCAAATCCTTCATCAAAAATTGTTCATTTAGCCATCCCTTAACTATAAATAACATTCCTAAATCATTCCCAATGAGTAGAATATCATTAACATACAGAATTAGAAAAATAACCTTCCCTTCTTGTATCCTTTTATAGACACAAGGCTTATCTAGGTTTTGTGTGAACCCATAAGTTTTGATAAACTTGTCATACCTATTGCTTCAAGACCTAGATGCTTGCTTGAGTCTATAAATGGACCTTTGCAACTTGCATACCTTATGCTTATTACTTGGCTCAACAAAGCCTTTTGGTTGGGCCATATAAATGATCTCCTCAAGATCCCCATTAAGAAATGCAGTCTTGACATCCATTTGCCTTATTTTATAATTGAAATAGGCTTCTATGACCAAAAGAATATTGATGGACTTAAGCATGGAAATTGGAGAAAAAATCTCCTCATAGTCTATACTCTCTCTTTGAGTATAGCCATTAGCTAGCAGTCTTGCTTTAAAGGTCGTTACCTTTCCATTTGATCCTCTTTTCCTTTTGTAGATCCATTTACACAATATGTCTTTTATACTTGGTGGTAGATCTATAAAGATCCAGACTTTATTAGTGTATATGGAATCTAGTTTTGATTCCATCACCTTAAGCCATTTTTCTGCATCAACATCATTAATAGCATGTGTATAAGTAATGGGATTTGTTTCTTATTGATCTGAGATGGCAATTAAGCCTTCACCTAGACCTAGATACCTGTTTGGCTGTCTCACAACCCTCCTAATATGTCTAGATACTACTTGATGTTCAAGTTGCTCTTCTGATTTAACTTTTGAATCCATTTTGACATCTTGTTCTATCATATCCAAATTAACTCTTAGTTTGGATGAAATAGCTAACTCCTTTAGTACTACTTCACTTCTTCCTTTGTGATTTCTCATAAACTCTTTGTCTAGGAAGGTTGTGCCGAGATAAATATCTTCCTATCCTAAGGATTGTAAAAATAGTACCCTCGAGTTCCTGTAGGATATCCTACAAACAAATATACTTCTGATCTTAGTTCCATCTTTATGGATTCAAGTTTTAGAACATGGGTTGGGCAGCCCCAAATCCTTAAGTGCCGCAATGAAGGCACTTGACTAGTCCACAACTCCCTAGATGTTTTAGGCACCGATTTTGATGGAGAAAATTTAAGAAGATATATTTCCATTTGTATGGTATATCCGCAGAACAATTATAAAAGGCTAGCGTAGGACATCATTGATCTTACCATTTTCAACAGAGTCCTATTTCTCCTCTCAGCTACACCATTATGTTGAGGTGTTCGATGAGTTGACAAGTTGGAAACAATTCCATTGTCAATTAAATATAATTCCCTAGATAAATACTCACCACCTCGATCTGATCGAAGTTGTTTTATTGGCTTGCCTAGCTGCTTCTTGACTTCATCTTTGAATCTTTGAACTTTTCAAAGGATTCACTCTTTTTATGCATCAAATACAAATAGCCATGTCTAGATTAATCATCTATAAAGGTTATTAAATATTCATAACCTCCTCTAGCTTGTACGTTCATGCCCCCCCCCCCCCACATCAGTATGTCCTAATTCCAACGTGGATTCAGATCTATTTCCTTTACAACGAAACGGGGCATTGGTCATTTTTCCTTCAATATAAGATTCACAGGTGAGTAATGGATCGTTATCTAAGCTCGTAAGGATCCCATCCTTTACTAACTTGTCAAGTCTTTTATGATTGATATGACCTATTCTTAAGTGCCACAGATATTTTGAATCAATAATAGAGACATTAGAATGTCTTGGATTTATCAATTCTGTGGTATTTAGTAAACTGGTCATAGGTTCTATAAAGAACAATCCTTATTTAATTATCGCATCATAAATAAAATCCTTATTCTCATATATTGAAACAACATTTTCAAAATATAAGGAATAACCAGTTTTTATTAGACAAAAAACAGAAATCATGTTCCTTACAATCATTGCATGTAATAAACATCCTCCAACTATAAACTATGATCACTAGGAAAGTCCAAGATAACTACTCCCACTGATTCTGCTGAAACATACGATCCATCTACTATCTTGACTTGAAACTGGCCTTTAGGTGGTATTTTCCTTTGTTGAAACCCCTACAAAGAATAACAAACATGGTTAGTGGCTCCTGATTCTAATATCTAAAAATCAGATAAATTTGCAACATTTCTAGTTCCTAACAAACTTAGGAAACCCATACCTTGTTTGCTTTTGAGGAACTCAAGGTAGACTGGACAGTTTCTTTTTCAGTGGCCTATATCATCACAGTGGAAACACTTTCCCTTGATGTTCTCTTTGGCCTTCTTTTTCATGGGTTTGGCCTTGACCCCTGTTTGGGCCTTCTTTTTCATTGAACCCTTTTTCTTTTGCTTGCCCTTAACCTTGGGCTTAGAAGAAGAAGCCATATTAGCTTCTAGCCCATGAGCCTTAAGATTCAATATCTCCTCTGTGTTCTGGAGGGTATTCATAAACTCACTCAAGGTGTAATCCTTGTTGTTGAGCTCATAGTCCAACTTGAACTACTGAAAAGAAGAGTTTAAGTTATTGATGATCATAATCATATGCATATCTGCATCCATATCCTCCCCAAGCATCTTAGCCTCAGTGACCGCAGAGATTACCTTCATCATGTAATCCCGCACTGATTCACCATGTTTCTGTATGAGATTATGAAAGGTTTGGATAGCTTTCACTCCTGCAGACCTAGTCCTCACACCAAACATCTCATGTAAGTGATGGACCATTTCACCAGTAGTTTTCATACAAGCAATTTACTTTTGCAACATGTTGCTGACAGAAGCTAGAATATAACACTTAGTGCCCGTTTGGTTGAGCTTTTATCAGTAGGGCTTTTATCAGTAGAGCTTTTGTCAGTAGAGCTTTTCTGAGAAGAGCTTTTTTAAAAAGCCAGTTGACTGTTTGGTTGTCAATTAAAAAACAGCTTTTTAAAAAGAGCTTCATACAGTAGACTGTTTGGCAACATAAAAATAAAAGGCACTTTTATTAATTTTAACTGTATTTTATTTTATAATAAAATTATTTATGCTAAATAATTTTAAAGTATACTAAACAATATGCAAAGTACTATATTGTAAGAAATTTTAGATAACCATCTTGTAGAAAATAATTTAAAGAGATGTCTCATTTTTTATAGGAAATAAAATTAATATGAAACCGTTTTGTGCAACATTTTAATCAGTTCTCACCATCAAGTTCTATTTTTTCTGTCAAATAGAACATGGCCTGTTACTATGTTACTTCATCCTCAAGAGCTTTTGTTAAGATATTTTACATTTATTTCTTACTGATTTGTTGGGATCTGTTGGCTTGTTTTTAGCAATCTCTGTAAAATAGGAAATTGTAATATGGAGTCCATGATTGTAGGGTCAATGTACAGCTAAGAGTTTTTAACTATATATTTGATGTACAGATATAATGAAAATATCAGTAAAAAAACGCAGAAAGATTTACTCTGCCATTTTTCAACTTGGTATCAGAGCCATGGGCAAATCTGATGTTGAAACTTCTGGAGTTAAGTCTGCTCCAATTATCATTCAATCTGAAAGTTCATCTTTCAATGCTGGAATTATTCTCAATGATACAAACTATGATATGTGGTCTCAAATTATAGAGATGCACATTGCTGAAAAAGAGAAGCTCTCATTTATTCGTGGGAGCACACAACCACCTGCAGAAAGGGATGAGGGATATGAGAAGTGGTACACCGACAATCAAAAAGTTAAGAGGTGGCTGTTGATGTCTATGTCCCCAGAGATCATGAAGCGATATATTCGCCTACCCACTGCTCGAGATATTTGGAAAGCACTCTCAAAAGCCTTTTATGATGGAGCCGATGAACTACATGTCTTCACATTAAATCAAAAGGCGTTTTCTGCAACACAAAATGGTAAATCTCTCTCTACTTATTATGGAGAACTAACTGAAATTTTCAGTGAGTTAGATCATCGTGATAAGGTGATAATAGAAAATGAGAATGACGTGGTCTCTTACCGCAAGTCTGTTCAGCGACAAAGGGTACACATCTTTCTTGCTGGTTTAGATGGGGAATTTGAACAAATTCGTGGTGAAATCTTAAGAAAGGATCCTGTTCCAGAATTAGACGAATGTTACTCATTGGTTCGTCGCGAGTCTGTCCGCCAAACAACAATGAATGGAGAACTTGAAAAATCTGAAGCATCCGCCATGGTGAGTAGAAATAAATCGAATCAGAATCGATCATCTCAAAACCATCAAACTCGAACCAGATTTAAGGCTTCTACAAGTACCAACAAATCCAATTTCAAGTGCTCCCACTGTGATCAACCAGGACACACAAAAGATCGTTGCTTTGAAATTGTGGGATACCCAGAATGGTGGGATCATAATCGTGATTTGAGAAAGAAAACTACAAGCAATACCTCTACTGCTGCAACTGTAGAAGCAAATATTGAGGAAGGTGTTGCTGAAAAATCAACAGCGTTGATAGCAACAAAAGGTAATGGTGGTAAGGCTTTAAATTCATCTGCTTTTGTTTCGAATAGGACATGGATAATTGATTCCGGAGCTACGGATCACATGACTTTTGATTCTGGTAAAGTTTCAACCCTTAAACCTTCCTCACAAAAATTTATTTCCACTGCTAATGGTTCATCGGCACCTATCATTGGAGAAAGATCCTTGTCTCTCACTAATACATTGAACTTAGATTCTGTATTAGTTGTCCCATCTTTGGATTATAATCTCTTGTCCGTTTCTCAAATTACTGATGCTCTATCTTGTGTTGTAATTTTTTGGCCTGAACGTTGTGTGTTTAAGGACATCCGAACGAGGCAGACGATTGGTTGTGGTACTAGACAAGGAAAGTTGTATTACTTGGAATTGGAGTCGCAAAGTTCAAATCAGTTACGTCAAGCTTTTTTGGTAGACAGTTTTGAGAACAAAACAAAAAAATCTGATATCTGGCTATGGCATCGAAGGCTCGGACATGTTTCTTTTGGTTATCTTAAGAAATTATTTCCCAAGTTATTTACAAAATTTGATGGTTCTAGTTTCCGGTGTGACGTTTGTGAACTTGCAAAAAGTCACCGTGTGTCTTTTTCACCCAGCATGAATAAAAGTTTGATTCCTTTTATGGTAATACATTCTGATGTTTGGGGTCCATCAAAGGTGAATACATTAGGAGGTTCACGTTGGTTTGTTACTTTTATAGATGATTGTACTAGAGTGGCTTGGGTGTGCTTGATGAAATTCAAAAGTGAAGTGAATTTGTTGTTTCAAAAGTTTCATAAAATGATTTGCACCCAATATAATGCAACAATAAAAGTTTTACGCAGTGACAACGGGGGAGAATATTCTAGCTATGAACTTCAACAATATTTGGAAGCACAAGGAATTATTCATCAAACGACTTGTCCTAATACACCCCAACAAAATAGAGTAGCAGAGAGGAAAAATCGTCATCTGTTAGAAGTTGTTCGTGCTTTATTAATAGAAGCTCATATGCCTTTATCTTATTGGGGAGAAGCACTCATTTATGCAACGTATTTGATTAATCGGGTACCTTCTAGCACCATTAATTTTATAACACCATATCAAGCTCTTGCTGAAACAGTTATTGCACCAGAAGTCCCAAATTTGACTCCGCATGTTTTCGGTTGTGTGGCATACGTACATCTTCATAAAAACCAGCGTAACAAATTGACTCCTCGTGCATTGCGTTGTGTTTTTTTGGGAAATGCTGCTTATCAAAAGGGGTACAGATGCTATCATCCTCCAACTAAGCGAATGTTTATTACAATGGATGTTGTTTTTCATGAAGAATCTATGTATTTTTCCTCTGAGACAGAACTTCAGGGGGAGTGTCAAAAGGAAGTTTTGTCTCTAGATTATGAAGAAGTGGAACTTTCTGCACCTAGTAACCAAGATACGATAGAATCAGATTTGGGTGTTGTTGAATCAGATTTGGGTGTTGTTGAAAATCATCAAGAACACCAAGAAATTGAAGAATCAGATTTGGGTGCTGCTAAAAGTCAAGAGAAGCAAGAAGTTGAAGTTATGGGTTCGTTATCCCCTACATCTATGACACCACAAGCAACTGATGTACCAAACCAATCGTTGCCAACTAATGATGCTCCTGAGTTAGCACCTGAGCCAACAAAAAGACAGCTACCACCACGACACAATAGAGGTATCTCTAAGACCACTTATGAACCCGAAATTTCTAGTAAAACTAGATATCCTATGAGTCATTATGTGTCGAATCACCGTTTATCAGAATCAAATAAATCTTTTGTGAATCAATTATCTGTTATATCTATTCCTAACAATGTGCAGGAAGCCTTAGCTGACCCACGGTGGAGAGCAGCTATGAATGATGAAATGAAATCCTTAAAAAAAATGATACATGGGAACTTGTCAAATACCCACCAGGAAAGAAAACAGTTGGGTGTCTTTGGGTGTGTACAATCAAGTACAAAGCAGATGGCACGATAGAGCGATTTACAGCAAGATTGGTGGCTAAGGGATATACTCAGACCTATGGAATCGACTATACAGAGACATTTGCACCGGTTGCTAAAATTAATACAGTTTGAGTTTTATTATCTTTGGCAGCAAACTTAGATTGGCCATTACAACAGTTTGATGTGAAGAATGCCTTTCTACATGGTGAATTATCTGAAGAAGTCTATATGGATCTTCCTCCTGGATGCAGGATACCAGAAGTACATGATCATAAAGTGTGCAAGTTAAAGAAATCACTGTATGGGCTAAAACAATCGCCAAGGGCATGGTTTGGAAAATTCACAAAATCTATGAAGGCATTTGGCTATAGTCAAAGCAACACAGATCATACTTTGTTCTTGAAGAGACAACAAGGTAAGATCACTGCACTTATTGTTTATGTCGATGACATGGTGGTGACTGGAAATGATCCTGAAGAAAGGAAGGCTCTTCAAAGCTACTTGTCTAAGGAATTTGAGATGAAAGACCTTGGTCCACTAAAGTTTTTTCTTGGGATTGAAGTGTCTAGATCAGCTAAAGGAATTTTCTTGTGCCAAAGAAAATATACTTTGGATTTGTTAAAAGAAACCGGTATGACAGCTTCTCAACCAGTTGATACACCTGTTGAAGAAGGTTTGAAATTATGTATTGAACCTAATCAAGTTCCAGTTGATAAAGGGAGATACCAACGACTTGTGGGAAGATTGATGTACCTAGCACACACGAGACCAGACCTTGCCTATGCCTTAAGTGTTGTAAGTCAATTTATGCATAATCCTGGAGAACAACATATGAATGCAGTCATGCGTATCTTGAGATATTTGAAATCTACTCCAGCGAAGGGAATTTTATTCACAAAATCTGCACACTCTCAAGGCATAAATGTATACACGGATGCTGACTGGGCTGGAGCGATAGATGATAGGCGGTCTACTTCAGGATATTTCACTTTTGTAGGAGGAAACCTTGTTACATGGAGAAGCAAAAAACAAAATGTTGTTGCCCGCTCAAGTGCAGAGGCTGAATTTAGAGGAATGGCACTTGGAATATGTGAGGCATTATGGTTGAAACTCCTCTTGACAGATTTGAGTTATCCACCTCAACAACCAATTCAACTGTATTGTGACAATAAAGCTGCGTGTGATATTGCTCATAATCCGGTTCAACACGATCGCACCAAGCATGTGGAAGTAGATAGATTCTTCATCAAGGAGAAATTAGATGGAAAGATACTAGAGTTACCAAAGATTCGATCAGAGGATCAATTGGTCGACGTTCTTACTAAAGCAGTTTCGATTCAAGTGTTTTCTAAGTGTATAAGCAAGTTGGGCATGAGCGACATCTATGCACCAACTTGAGGGAGAGTGTTAAAGATATTTTGTATTTATTTCTTACTGATCTGACGGGATCTGTCGGCTTGTTTTTAGCAATGTTTGTAAAATAGGAAACTGTAATATGGATTCCATGATTGTAGCGTCAACGTACAGCTAAGAGTTTTTAAGTATATAGTTGATGTACAAATGCAATGAAATTATCAGTAAAAAGAAGCAGAAAGATTTATTCTGCCATTCTTCAACTTGGTATCAGAGAGCTATGGGCAACTATGATCTTGAAACTTCTGGAGCTAAGTCTGCTCCAATTATCGTTCAATCTGAAAGTTCATCTTTCAATGCTGGGATTATTCTGAATGATACAAACTACGATATGTGGTCTCAGATTATAGAGATGCACATTGCTGAAAAAGAAAAACTCTCATTTATTCGTGAGAGCACACAACCACCTGCAGAAAAGGATGAGGGATATGAGAAGTGGTACACTGACAATCAAAAGGTTAAGAGGTGGCTGTTGATGTCTATGTCTCCAGAGATTATGAAGCGATATATTCGCCTACCCACTGCTCGAGATATTTGGAAAGCACTGTCAAAAGTTTTTTATGATGGAGCTGATGAACTACAAGTCTTCACGTTAAATCAGAAGGCATTTTCTGCAAAACAAAATGGTAAATCCCTCTCTACTTATTATGGAGAACTAACTGAAATTTTTAGTGAGCTTGATCATCGTGATAGGGTGATAATGGAAAATGAGAATGATGTGGTCTCTTATCGCAAGTCTGTTCAACGACAAAGAGTGCACATCTTTCTATCTGGTTTAGATGCGGAATTTGAACAAATTCGCGGTGAAATTTTAAGAAAGGATCCTGTTCCAGAATTAGAAGAATGTTACTCATTGGTTCGTCGTGAGTCTGTCCGCCACGCAACAATGAATGGAGAACTTGAAAAATATGAAGCATCTGCCATGGTGAGCAGAAATAAATCGAATCAGAACCGATCATCTCAAAACCATCAAGCTCGAACCAGATTTAAGGCTTCTACAAGTACCAACAAATCCAATTTTAAGTGCTCCTACTGTGATCAACCAGGACACACAAAGGATCGCTGCTTTGAAATTGTGGGATACCCAGAATGGTGGGATCATAGTCATGATTTGAGAAAGAAAACTACAAGCAATACCTCTACTGCTACAACTGTAGAAGCAAATATTGAGGAAGGTGTTGCTGAAAAATCAACAGCGTTGATAGCAACAAAAGGTAATGGTGGT
>JANZLF010000008.1:28995991-29008700 GCA_026546835.1 Erythroxylum foetidum | reverse complement strand
TCTTTTGGAATCAAAGCTTTAGATGCATTTTGGCTCATGTAATCTTTCCTTGTAAATTGAATATTTTGAGACTTTGAAGTTCTAGGCTAAAATGCCCGCTAAAGCTTTGTAAGATCTTATGTTATGATATTAATGAAATACATTTGGCTTTTATTGTATTTTTCATATGTTTGATCAAAAAGAGATGTTGTATAGGTTTGTAAATGGTAATAATAGTATATTTTTATTTGCTGCGTTTGGAGGTAAATATTGGACTGATGTGGATTGTAATGGCTCTATTAGCCTTCTTGAGAATTATGGAGGCCTTGCATAGCTTTATTATATGTCATGTTTTGATGTGGGAGTTGGAGAATGTGGATGATTGAAGTCTTAGTGCAAGTGCTGCCATTTGTGTGGGTGATTGAAGAATATGGCTAGTTGAAGTTTGGGGGAGATGCTGTCAAAATGAAAATTATGGGCAGAATCTTTGATGGAGTTTTTGACCCTCATAGAGTTGGAATTGGATCAGAAGGCCTTCTTGAATATGGTAGTTTATGTTTAGATCTTTTCATTGATATGAAATACGCCATGTTTGACCTTGGGAGCAGGAAGTTACAAGGTTTAGAAAATGTGTTGTTACTGTTTGTAATGTCTTTTTCCAGGCAGAAACTTTGACGTGGTTTTTAACTCCCTTAGAGCCCAAAATGGATTTTTCATTCTTCATGAAAGTTGTAGAATTTCCTTTTAGCTTTTTATTGATACTAAATTTTCAAATTATGGAATTCTGTGCAAAAAGTTATGAATTTTTGAAGTTCAAATGTGCATTTGGAGTGACCCAGGACCAAGGCTCGTGCTTGCGAGCGAGCACTTCCTGCGCTCGCCTCGCTGCCGCGAGACGCTCGCAGTGCGAGCGCTAAATTTTTTATTTTTTTATTTTTTATTATTATTATTTCCTTTATTTATTTTATTTTATTTTATTTTATTTTATTTTATGATTTTCTTTTTATTTTCAAATCCAACCTCCTTCCACCCTTTTGATTATAACTCTTTCGTTTGACCTGCGATTTACTCGATTTTTAAAGCATTAATTTTCTAAGAAAATTTCCTAACTCTCCATAAAAATCTAGAGCTTTTGATATAAATTGGAATTTCTTTTTATCTTAAACATCGGATTTTAATTTGGGCCCTAAGACTTTTAAATTTCAGGAGGAAATTTAGGTGTAATACATTCAAGATCTATTCGGAAGTGAATGAAATGAGTTCGTTTTTTAGGTTTGACCTGGTGGGGAATTCCTCCCTCATGGGATGCACATCTAAATGTCACGTAGGACGTCAGACATGTGACTCACCGGGGTGTGGTTTCAACAGTAGGAGTGAACGTATTACACCTACAAAAAGAGAAAAATCTCGACCGATAGAAAGAACATTAACAAAAGAGAAGACTGAGAAATCGTCTGATGTATCAATCAAAACTAAGACGATTCCACAGGAAGAGGAAAGTCGGGTTAACAATCAACACAGTAAGTGTCTTTGAAGAGAAAGGCAGAGCCACTTCATTCAAAAAAATTTAAATAGTTAAGAAGGTCACTGAGACTATTGACTTTACATCAACAAGAACAGAAGAAACAGAAAGTTCTTACCCTTGGTGAACGTTCTAAAAAACTAGCGAAAACACATCATGCTACTAGATCAATTGTCTCAATTTTGCAAAGTCAATCAGTAAAATCATCTAAAGAGACAGAAATAAAGAGAAAGGTAGTATTTGAGAAGAAGAAACCTCAACAACAACTTTCTTCTAAACTGGCAGAAGAAAAAAAGAAGCAAAAGCCCAATATGAAGAATATTTCTTCATTTGAAGTTCAAAAGAAGACAAAAACAATGGCACATCAATTGAAACCTTATAATCCTGCTCAACCAATCAATAAAACATATTTGAGAATGAAGATTATAGAAGAACCAGTATCTGTTCAAAGCAGAAGTTCAATTATTATCAGAGAACCTTCGAAAAAGTTAGTCAAGGTACTAGTTGAACCTATACCGATTAGTGGTCAAACGATACATCTTCTAAGCCATAAAGAACGAAGATTATATCATATTTTGTGAGATGAGAAGGTAGAACCATATCCGTTGAAGATTTCAAAGGATCGGTATACAATATATCCAATCACGAGTAGAATCTTGATAAAAATGGTGCCAGACATACAACCAAGATGCTTAAACCTTGTGAGAAATGAAGAAAAAGGGAATAAGAAGATGTTTCCTGAGGGAAATATAGATGATCTTTCGCAAGAGCAGATTCAATTAGTGGTGAAGAACATAGATGATGCATGCAACGCAGCTTAACCTGAAGGTATCTATGTTCCACACCACATTTTGAAAGCATCAAGAAGTAAATTTGGAGTTTCAATCACAGATGAAAACTTCATGGTAGTTGGGAAAATGCAAGAAGGACAGTACAGAAGTATCATAGCTGAAAGTATCAATTTCAATTTAGAAACCTTTGTGCATTTATTCATGCATTTCAGATCTTTAAATTTCATACCTTCAATCAAGGATGTGTTACATCTTCTTGGGCAACCGATTCTAAAACTACCTAGACCTTATGATCTTGATCTTCTAGAAGGAACTCAAACCTTCAAACCTCCCACAATCAAAATCATAGATTTAGACATTTTACCTTCAGAACCATCTGTTGCTGAAAACCTCCATCCACCTAGTGAAATAAAACAAGATTCTTCTGTTAATTCGGAGTTCTTAAAGCATTTCATGAATTGGAAGGAAGTCAGTCACAAACAGAAGGACATCCAGGAAGCTTTAGCAAAAGAAATTGAGGAAATTCATACCAAAGTTGATGCCTTGAGTGACTCAGTGGGTGATCTTCATGAGGAAGTAAAATATCTATAGGTTACTATTGAATAAGACTTGAAGACGATCCGCACTGCCATACAACATATGTTTTCTGAAATTATGAAGCGTCTTTATTGAATTTTTTATTAATAACAAATAGGGAGAGAAGAGAAGAAAATAGAAAGAAGAGAAGATAGAAATAGAAATCTTTTTGTATATCATATATGCATTTCTTATGCTTATTTTTTGCCATTATTCGTCTGAATATTATTCATCTATTCATATGAATATCATTTTATCTTTCTAAAATTATGATTATTTATTATCATCAAAAAGGAGGAGATTGTTAAGTTAAGTAGACTTCACTTCTATGAATTTTGATGGAAATCAAATAATAAAAATCTTAGAAATATATGAATTGTTTTGATAAGTTTGTTAAGTGTACAGAAAAATGTAAGTAACACTTAGTCATCCCAGATGGTACGTCAGCAACAGACAATACACATCATCACAGATGAAGCGCAAACAACAGACGAAGCGTAAATAACAGATGAAGCACAAACAATAGACGAAGCAGAAATAACAAACAAAGCTCAAATAATAGACGAAGCGCAAACAACAGACGAAGCGCAAACAACAGACTAAGCACAAATAACAAACGAAGCACAAATAACAGACAAAACGTAAATAACAGACGAAGTGGAAACAACAGACGAAGTGGAAACAATAGACGAAGCGACAATATTGTACGATACAAAAAGGAAGATACTCTAGAATGTCAGATAGTTAGTTAGTTAGAGTTAATTACAGAACTCAACTAAATAACTGTCTTTTAAAAATTTAAGAAGTAGTTTTCAAGAAGACAGTGGAGACTTAGGCTATAAATACTAGTCCTAGTCGAATACTAAAATAATTTTTTCTTACAAGAGAAAAAACTGTGATTGTAAAATACTTAAAGAAAATTTTATATTTAAAGTGCGAAACAAGAGAGCGATTCCTACTGTAACGTAAAGCTCAAAATACCTTTCTTAAAGAGAGAAAGAAAACGTTGTAGCCTAGAGAGGCTAAGATAGTAGAAAGAATACTTTGTCAAAGAAACTTGAAGAGGCTATGGAAGGGAAGAAAGAATATTTGTAAAAGTTGAAAAGTATAGTGAAATCTCAGATAAACTCTGAGGATTGGACGTAGCCCAAGGTTTGGGGTGAACCAGTATAAAATCATGGCGTCTATCCTCTAACTCTCATACTTTAATTTTCTTATTGTTAAATGAGTAGATAAAGTTACTTGCGATTTCAATACTTATCAATTTTTAGTAAAGTACTTTTGGTATTCATCTGATAGTTGTAAAGATATTCAAGAAATTTCAAAAGATTAACAAGTTCGAAAAGATTACACAATTTAACCTCCCTTCTTGTGTATTTTGTATACTTTATATGATTCCTATATTAACAAGTGATTTACTTCATTCACAAAACTCAGAGAATTAGAAATATCCCTTAATTCTAAACTCATTAAAATTCACCTATGTTAACACTTCATATATTTTCATGCATAAATAGTACATTAATAATATACGTAATCTTCTCAACCATAATAGAGACATATATTTCTTCATCAACTTACATAAATTTTTATATATCTCAATCCAGAATCCATTCAATATAGTGTTAAAAAATTCATAATTCTTAAATCCGTCATGTAAATTATTCATCACCGTAACCACAATTCTCAAACCCATGCATGCATGTATATAGTTACACTGTAAAAATACCATTAGAACTACTTACTTGGTTTAGCTATTCTTCCCAGCAGTAAGAATAACTCAATCACACCCAACAAGAATAACAATTCAATATTCTGTGATGGACAAGGAACAAAGACAAAGTTCTGTACTGAATGCTTTCGGTGAATATCAAAAACTACAGTAATTCTTTACTCAAAACTAACTGCGTGGGTATTTACATGTATCACATCCGTCACTAAACCCAATCACCCACTTATCACCACAGATACAAATCATTTGTCACAATACCAACCAACCATTTGTCACATATAAATTATTGCCACGTGTCACTATATAATTGGCCCATAAATCAATATTTTTATCAAAATTTACCAAAAATTCCAAAATACCCTAAACATACCAAATCATATTTCAATTGCATTTAAAACTCAATTATACCCGAAAAATGTTAATGAATGCATGTAAAATCATATGAATGTGCAAACATGTGCATTTTCCTAATTTCTCAATACTTTCTCATAATTCACAAATTCTAGCCTTAACATGGGTAATGGGATGTTACACTCTGAATTTTTGGGCATATGTTTTATGGAAGTTATATGTTACACTTTAAATTGCAACTAAAACCAAATATGAACTAAAGTGAATGTCTCAAGTATTTTAAAGTATTAATCGTTGAGTGTCATGGATTAAATGTATTACCAATTAAGCACATATTTGTGTGTGTGTCTATGTATGTGTGTGCATATGCATATGCAAAAAGGCATATACATGTGTGTCCGCCTGTTTGTGTTTCTGTGTTTGTTTGTGGGCTAAGAGTGTTTTGGAAATAATTATAAGCCTTTAAAGGTATTGTCTAATTCTTTTTAACTACTTAATCATCCCCTCTGAACAATAATTTAATCATGTTAGTGTTTCTCCTTGAAAGTATTTTATGGAAGTAACTAGTGTTCATAGCCCTAACTTTGTGTATTATCTTTTTTTCCGATATATGTATAGGGTTTAACCTTAGATAAAGTATTACATATACATGCATAACATTAGCATTCATACACGAATTTATATTTGAACACATTACAAAGACAACATATGCACTCAATTGACTTATTCCGGGGTATGAAAGAATTTAAGTGAGCATGATGTGAATTGTGATTTGGTATGTCTTGAATTTTAGTATGTTTAGATTTCAATTAGTAAATTGGGATTAAATGTTGTTAATTAGGAGGTTAATGGATTAAATGTACGTTTGGATTAGGAAAAATGCCAAGTAGTAGGATAAATTGATACATGAAAAATTAGAGTGATTAAACTAAAAATTGAGTGATATTTGGCATAGGTAAATTAGTGACAAATGGACTAGTAATTAAATGACAATTTGATCAATTAGTATGTGACAAGTGGACCAATCTTGGAGTGACATGTGGACTGATTAGTAGGAGACAAATGGCAGCATAATGAGTGGATTAGTAGCAACATAATTTTTGAACAAATGGCTAGCACAACTTAAGATATATGGGGAGTTTAGAAGTTTACATATAGTATGATGATGAAGCAAATTCTAGCAGCAATGTTTTTGTTGATTCCCTCACTTTTGTCCACTGAAATTGCTTTAAATTTCCTTTGTATTTTACCTAAACCTTAGACAAATTTCTACACCAAAACCAACTTTTTACCTTACACAAAATAGCCAAGAAAACCATCTAAAAGTTACCATCATCTTGCTATCCAAAGTCAACCTGTTTTCATCTTAAGTTTGTGATAACTTTTGCTTGCATGGAGACTTGATGTAATATGAAGTTTGAGCTAAATTAAAAGCCTAACAAGTAAGTGACATTCTAAGTTTTATGGCATATCAAATGATATAAGAATGATGCTTGAACTGTAATGAAATGCATGTGTTATTGGTGAAGATATGTGTTGGAAAATGTTGCATGAACTAGGAAGTGTTTCTATTTTGCTCTTGGTGTATGAAAACCGTGGTAATAGATTGATTTATGGATGAATTAGGTCTTGATTTGAAGTATAATAAAGGTGGATTTATGTCAAAGAAATAAGTTAATTTGATGTTCTTAAATTGGGAAAGAACTAGGACTATATGCATCATAATGTAAAAGTTTCTGGTTTGATAATTTGTGAGCTGTTAATTGAATAATTTTGAACTAGAATAAAAGATGTTATTTATGAGGAATTGGAGTATGATTCAGGCCTAATAGAGGTATAATTGATGAATAAGACGTTGTTTAACCTTGGTATAAAGTGTAAAACAATCTGGAAAAGAAAATGAAAGAAAAATTGTTGGAATATGTTAGCTGTAGTGTTTTCACTGAACATGCATGAGTATTTTGAACATAGCATTATATGTAGATATCCAAATGGGATGATTTTATGTTTATATTAAACTAGGGACATATGAATGTAGTTTCTACGGAGGAATTAAATTTTAATTTTGTCTCTAAGAGTTTCAAATTTTGGCTTGACATTGAGCTTTTGGATTCTGTCACTATCTAAGAATAGTATGCATAATTTTGTGTATAACATGAAGAATACTGAATCAAATTGTATGAACTTTTGTTCATTAGAAACTTAAGACATATGGTAACATTTTTTTAGAATAATGTATTACATAATTACTTCATTTTCCTTGTTAAAATGGCCATACAAAACTGATCCGAAACCTGTCTTGAGAAAATCTGGAAAACTAATGAAGGAATTGGATGTGAACTTTTGATTAACTCATCCCACAAATGTGGGAAGCCATATATGATTGTAGAAATTGCATTGAAGTAAAGAAAATGTTCTTTTGTTTAACAAATTAAGGATAAGGTATTTTAACTATGATGCATTTGGACTTGAATAAGTTTTAAAAAGAACATAATGCGATGATGGAAAAGATGGTTAAATGTGTGATAAGTTTGATAATTGATGTTATACTTCAAGGAAAAGAATGTTGGATAACAATGCTTCTAAGTTTGGAATACAGGAGTGTTAAAGGAATGAAGATATTCTTGTAAATGCAAATGTATTCCAAAGGTTATGAATAATCCATTAGGAAGGAATGAATGAGAATTGGGAACTTTGTGAATTCTTATGATGCTAGAAAAGGGTTATTGAATTTGTGGTTAATGAATTGAGCATGATCAAGTGTATTTAAGGTATTAACCTAATTGTTAATAAGACATATTCAAGTGATAATGTTTGAATGATATGAAATGTGATTAAGGAAACATACCCTAGATAGTCATTGAGCATGCATTACACATGGAACATATATATATACATAGTTGAATATGTATTTGATTGATGAAGTTAATAATATGTACAATGTATGTGTATTTAGACGCTCAAGATGTACGGCATCATTCCAACATCGTCGGACCATATAGGTAATAGCAAATACGGGAGCATACTGTGAGTCAACCTAGATGATCTTCTTAGGATTGGTTTATTTTGTTTAACTTCCAATTATTGAACTATTTGTATTTTTCTTGTGAATTCTAGACTTTAATGGTCCAAGGAGTTTGATATTCAGGAATATATTGGAAGTGTTTTGTTGCACTTGAGTTCTAACTAATTTTTGAATACTCAATGAAAGCTGAATGCCGAACTGAGGTTCGATGAATCTGAGATTCTGTCTGTGCATCATAGATGTCATATTTTATTATTTGATGCATTTCATAAAATACATGTTTAGATAAAGGCGTTGTGATCAGAGTAGCCAGTCTGAAAGATCTTTAAACTTAGAATTCTGCACGTAGAACTTTGCTCTTTGATTTCTATTTTTGATTGACCCTAACAAGCCAATATCTGTATTTGTATCTAAAAGGCACTCAGACACAACACATAATAACGAATCTAGTGTCTCATAGCATTTGCATTTGCATATTTATGATTATGAAATATATGATTATAAAATCATTTATGAAATTGTGATGTTAAGGTGATCTGCCATGATAATATGATTGATTGTGTTATACTTGTTTTGAAATAATGTTTATGAAAATGGTTGGTTATGTGATATTTTTGTATTGGACTTGAGTAAGATCATCGATGATAGTTCACTCATTGAGTTTGCAAAATTCATCAAAAAATTACAACGTGGCTTTTCAGATACGAGACAGGAGACTTATTTCCTAAGATTTTTTTGAGGAATATTTTGGATTAAGTTATGGCTCAAAAGTTTGTTAGCTAACATCATAAGAGTTATAGCTTGTATTTTGTATTTTCTTGTCATATAGAACTTTTGTTTAAAGGATTGTAAATATTTGTTTCAATGACTACAATGTAATTTTTTTTCAATGAATTCAATGAAGTGTTGAAGTTTTTAAGTATTGTATATTCTTTATGATGCCATTTAAGAGATTATGTTTGCTTTAACATACCATTATCATAAGATATGTACTTGAATATTCTCTGGATATTCGGGTATATACTTTAGGGTAGTGGGGTGTTACACTTTGAGTCATTAAACTCTTAAATTTTGCTTCAATAGATAATTATGAACTTTTAGAATGTGACTATAACTCATTACAACTATCCTCTGTTGAGTTTAATTTGATTGATCCCTTTGGAATTGGTAATCTTCAACTTGTTTTTCTTTTAGAATGGTTTTAGCTTCCATGATTGCCAGATATATGTTGTTATAGTGTCCTTAGTTTAGCATTTCACATTCCTCCTTCGCCATCTGAAGTTTCTTCACATATACGTAAACTTTCTAACCACTAAATTCAAAAGCCATTCTTTTAGCCACAACCTCCCAATAGGCTTCTTGTATAATTAAACAATTCCTAAATTTAAAAGGGTTAATGATCTGAATAGGTTATTGTGGAAGATTTCTTCTATTTCAGGGAATGTGAATACTCTTATATGGTTAAAAAGACCCCTATTTAACTTTTCTCTAGTAAACCATCTCTCCTGTTATCTATTACTCTAAGCAAAGAAATTTCTTCAAATCTTAGGTTTGATATCAATATGGCTAGTATATATTCTGAAGTCATTATTGAAATTTCTTAAGTTAATATTGCCTTCTTCTCTTATTATAAGAATGATGTTGTTAAAGTCTTCAATGATCATCTAGGAGACATCTATATTGTCATGTATAGTTCTTATCTCATTATGAAGTGGGGGGTCCTTTGAAAAATCATGTTAGCAGTATAAATGAATGTAATATATACCGGGTATTGTTCCTAGAATAACCCTATCAATAAATGGATTAATTGATTAAAGGTCCTAAAGAGATCAACCTCAATTTTATTATAATCATATGCTACCACAATTTTGTTATTAAAATGATATTGATGATTGGTGATTATTGACCAATACTTACTCAAAATCCACATCTTAACCTTTAGCTTAGTTTTCATAAAACTAAGCCCTCTTTTACGTCAAGAAAGACATCATGGAAAGGTTTAATGATTAGAGCCCTTGGCTCTATTTTTTCCACCCGATCTTCTCCTACTACAACTTAAACTTCCTTTTTAGCATTCATCTGGTCTTCAGGTGACTTAGCGTCCATACTAAGTATAGAATAATTCTATCAAGTCTCTTACTCTCATAAGGGTTAATTTTTTCTATGCAAGAATTTCTTTATTAAAATTAGATCCAACATTGATGGTCTCTTGATTAGCTCGTGTACTTGTATGATGCTCTCGATAATATACCTTCACATGCATAATAATTAAATTACATTTATCTCTTTCCTTAAGAAGATTGTTAGGAGCTTTATTTTTTTTTATTCTCCATAGAGATTAGGATTAGGGTGTTATCTGTTAGTACGTAGAGGAGACCTTATTACGTACCCCAAGATCACGTGAAAGGATAAAAAACGAAGGAATGTGGAATACCTGGATTCGGTTGCATCTCAGATTCCGATGCCGATTTTGAGCTCCAAACGTCTCCTAATCTCCCGGGTCCTTTAGTGGAAAGCATTTACCGACTCACGGGCTAAGCCTTTCTACAGTTTCCTCAGCCTTCCGAGCTTCCTTAACGGGTCAGGAACCTTATGCTCGTGAACGTTCTTATAAGCAACTGCAGGAGACCTAACCTATATATAGCTTTCATATTGGGCTTCCCCATCACAAGGCTGATATAGACCCGGTCCACACTGATCGGGACGCATTTTCCATCCGAACTTCGATCCATTAATTTAGATCATTTATTGCGCCACTTTATTATCTTTATCCGGATCAAATGGCGTAACTTAACCGATAATTTATTTAAAAACCAAAATTGCAATTAATGTTAGTCCAACTTCAGAGACATTGACAAAATTGCCCTTTGGGGCCAAAATGTCTAACAATCTCCCCTTTGGACTATCATTAATTGCGGTAGATTGTAGTTTAAAAACAATTTTAAAATCCCGGTTAAGCCACGCAATTGTATAGTAGACTAAGTTTTGAAAAACAAACATTTGATCCAAAGATAACGAAAGTCTTTCATTCTGTCCCGCAGGGCTTTCGGTACCAAAAAGTATCAAATACATGTGTCATATGTGACACAAATCCAATACAATCACGCATACCTAATACCCCACTAACATGAATGGGAAAATGGAGTGTGGCAAACTATGATGATACCTTTATGATCTAAATTGTATCATCTTCGTTTGTCGGTCTCAATTTCTCTGGCTTTATGCTAAACATCATTATAGAAATCCTTTATGTTCTCCAACTGAATGTTAAACTGCATTATAGAACCTTTATGGGATTAAAAACTTATATCCCCCTATGTCATGTCAAACTTTATAGTTGGCTATGTTAAACTGTATGTGTCTAAATGACATAGGCACAAGTCAATCTGTATATATGCCCAATGACCTTCAAATGCTTAAGATTGACACAAATCTTAAGACTTTTACATGTACTATGACGATGTATGATGACACGTAATACTGAGGATAAATGATGATCATCTCTATCATAACCATCATACTATCATAATACTTCAAAATGTACAAATGTACATGGAGCAAACCTAACGATCCCTTAACAGGTAGTGTCTTACGACATCTAAACACCCATACTGTATACCTGTGTGACAAACACAAGTGGGTGAGGTCCTTTAGTCAAAGGATCGACTCAGAATTCCTCAGTCCTTAAATGCTCCAAACCTTGATGTCACTTTTCATGTCAACACCTTTATGACCAAATAATTGATCTTTAACTGTTATGACCCTGTGATATTCTTTGTTGTCATTAAACAACACTATAAGAAGAATGTCATAGTAAAACTAGATGGGTCTAACCACTGAATGGACCACAGACCACTCAAAAATTAAATTTCTGAGTCAAACCGTCTACGAAGTAGCCCTTTGGCATGCACTCTGCATGCCTAGTCGAGGAAGTTACACGTGTCTGTATGACACACTTCTACGACAATGTACCATCTGCAAACTTGAACTATAACCTTAAGTGAACTTTCCATCATCCGAACACATAGCTAACTTCAAACCTGAACTCCCTACGAGGCTTAGTCTGTTGACCTTACTATATGTCAACATATAATCCTTAATTTCTTCAACTATCTCAATGCTCACTTGAATGTATTCTGAAAGTCTATAACTGGATTAACCAGATATTGACCAAACAGTCAAACAATAAATGCAATGTCCTATCTAGTACATATCCAAGCATACATAAGCTATCCACCATACTAGAATACGGAACATCCCTCATAATCTCTCTTTTCACTTTATTCTTTGGGTACTGTACCAAAGATCATCTCTCACTATGAGAGACAAGTGTTACTACAGGTCTACTATCAACCGTATTAAACCTTAGTAACCCATACTCAATGTATGCAATCTTTGAGAGATCTGTTGAGTGTTGAGATATGTCCTAGTAAATCTGAATACCTAGGACAGAAGATGCTATACTAAGGTCCTTATGTCAAGGTTCTTGACCAAAGTTGTTTATCCTCATACAATATGATCAAGTGACTTGACGTGAACAATTTACCATCCTTATGCTGCGATAGGAAGATAACTTGCTTCCCCTTAACTCCCCTCAACTTCATAGTACAGGCATCCTGTAACTTTATTTTCCAAGAAGCTGGAAGAGGCCATAACCTAACCAAGTGTAAGGTTTCACCTTCAGGAGGTTTACTGTAAACTATATATTGATCTACATAACTCACAAACTATGT
>JANZLF010000008.1:28942022-28953810 GCA_026546835.1 Erythroxylum foetidum | reverse complement strand
CAGATGGATGACTCCATCGTTTGGTCTCCAAATTTGTATGGAAAATTCTCCAATAAATTATGCCATAAGGTCCTTGTTCGAGGGTTAACAAAAGTAAGTTGGTCTTCCTTCTTATCAACCAATTCCACTCACCGCAAAGCCTTCTTTATAGTCTGGCTTGCGATTAAAAACAGACATAGAAATAAAAGTAAATGGCACCAGTTTATGGATTCAACTGGTTTGCTATGTAAATTGGCTATTAAAAATAGGGACCATCTCTTTTTTCTATGTCCTTACTCGAAAGCAGCCTATAGTAGGATTTTGCACACGTTACCAGGTATTGGCTATACTTATACTTGGGAACATACATTGACTTGGGCCATTCGGAACTCTGCAAAAGGTATGCCTAATGCAATTCTCTATAAAGCTGCATTCTCCTCTACTATCTACTTCCTATGGAGGGAAGGCAATTGTAGACAATTTTCCAACTTGGAGGAGGTAGCATATCTCTTAGCGGATATGATTTTCAACTAGATTATAGGGGCAATAATTGCAAGAAATTAACATGTTTCTCTCTCATCATACACAAGATGACGGTGGTAGATTTCTGCGTTTTATAGTTAACCTATTTTTATAATATACTTGTCTGTATAGTGTCTGACTTGAACACACTGTAATGTCGACATGGTTTTGTCTATAGTTAATCCAATATTCATTTCTTGTTTTTCAAACTTATTGTCGATATATTTGTTGGATTATGCCTTAAAGCTAATTGGTTGGTTATAGTCTGGTTACAAAGTAATTTAAAGGCGTTCTTTATCGTTGTCTGTATAGTGCTTGAATTGAACTCACTTTAATGTTGACATAGTTTTGTCTATAGTTAATCCAATTTTCATTTTCCAAAAAATATATATAAACACCCATGATTGCTTTTTTTGTTCCAAACTTATTGTTGATGCATCTATTGGTTTATGCCTTAGAGCCAATTGGTTGGTTATAGTTTAGTAACAAAACAATTTAAAGGCATTGTTTATCCTTTACATATTTATATGTATATAATAAAGTCTATAGGATAATTATAAATTATAAATGAAATTATAATGAGATCATAATTATGAGATTCATATTGAATTTATGTATTATCCCTAAATTACTTTTATGTATTGTTCAATTAAGACTAGACATTAATAAAATATTAAAAAAATCATCACATGTTATGTTTTTTCTTATGAAGTAAGTAGTCAATCTCATAGGCTAAAATATGAAGATACTTAAACAAATGTGTAGGTACTTGTTGGAGAAAAAGTTCAACTAACAGACTCGATATGACAAATCCATTTCCAACATTACTTGTATGGCTATGAAATTCTCATTGTGATAATTGTATAAGTGATCCTTTAACTTGAGGTCTCTAAAGTTATCTTGTATAGGGAATGCTATGTTTTGATACTACTTATGACCTATTTAATCATGGATTGTTCAATTGATAGTCGCTGGATATAGCATAAATTATCTGAAGGTAGTTGTGTGATCAAGATAGAATTCATCACCCTAAAGTAAGTAGGGAGAATATTTCGTTGTTCTTGATTAGTTTTGATTCGAGAAATGCTTAGAAAAGGTGAAATGACACTTTGTAAATACTTTACAAATGTAATTAGTTGAATCGATAGCTAATGGCAAAGAACTAATATGATTGGACTAAAAAAAGTAGACATTAATTTCATGCTCTATGTTTAATCGGAACATTGTATGATAGAATGATTGAATTATGAAAAAAAATCATGCCCGAAAAGGTTAGTAAAACCACTTTGACATTCCTAAATATTTGGATAGTCATAATGCATTGTTAGACGCTAATGTTGATTTATGACTATAAATTATTTAATTAGTGAATTAAAGATAAATTAAAAGGGGTTTTAATTTATCTAATTCTAATTCATAATTTATAATTCTAATTATGAATTAGAATTATAATTTTTAATCATTGCCAACATATTTGAGAACCCAATGGGTCTCACATATAAAATATGTTAAAGAGAGCGAAGATATTTTAATCAACCTAGATTTCAATGTAAAGTTTGAGAATCTTTATGATTAAATATAAGATATTTAATAAATAAAGATTAATATGAGATATTGGATCTTCTTTGGGTATAATTGGTGTTTAATTGGAATTATTTATAATTCTAATTAAAGTCTAATTGAAACTGGAATTTAATTTCAGTTAAATTACTAAAATGTCCAAAATATATTATAAATAGGCTTAAGCTCTAATGGAGCTAGTACTTCTTCTTTAACCCTCTTTAAAAGAGTTACAAAGTTCTCTCAACCTATTTTGTACATACTGTTAGAGCCCGAACACTTATGTGGCTATGGTAGTTGAGATGGACTGGTTTCATGAACGGTTCCAGGGATACAATAAGATACGGATCAAATATCAGAATAAGGTATGAATTAAGATCCTATTTTATTATGATTTATGTGCTAATTAGTTTAAAGAATTAAAGTGAACTTGATTTTCGAGAAATCAAAATATGAAAAGGGTTCGTAATTATTCGCTACGGTTAGGACTAGATCTGGTCATGATTTCTCAATAGTATCCACCATTTGTAATATTCTAGTTCAATAATTGTACTGTGTAATGCGTTGTATAGTGTTTTATAAAGTATGCTCTATTTATGGTATACTAGAGTAATTTAAGTGTTTAAATGTATTATTTAGGTTATAACAGATATCATGGATAGACTAGAGATGATTCTAGACTCGATTGAAATTTTCTCAAAAAATTTCTGAAAACTCTCAAAAACAATGGAATGAGTCTGAACAAACTTTAAAAGCCTCGAAATGTACTTAGAGGAATTAGGTGATACTTTTTAACAAAATCTAGATGATTTTTGGATGAATAGTGAATCCATGTGAATAGTATTTTTGGATAATTAGTGAATCCATTTGAATAGTAATTTTGGGAATCCAATCGAAAATTTGAAATATACCTGAAATAGGTATTAGAGTTTAATGAAACCGAAATGGTTAGACAATAAGTTCAATTAGATGAATTTCGGAAGTTTCGAAAATTTAAGGTTAAAATGCTCTTTTTAGAAAATAATGAGTATTGAGGATTGTAAACCCATTTGAAATTTTTTAAAGCATCCAATCAATCATTATTGACCCTAATTTGAGTATTTTATGGTCAATTTGATGATAAGACGGTTGTGGAATATTTTCGAAATTTAATTCAGTTAGTTGGTGAATTAAATGCATTAAAGGGCAATTTGGTCTTTTTGTATTCATTAGAAGGCAATTTGTTGTTTTTACAAGTTAGTGGAATGATGATTCATTAGAAGAGAACCAATTAAATGGTGACAAGTGGAATGGGTAAAAGTGTAAATATGAGACATTTTGGTAAAGTTGTAATTATAAGATGTTATTAAGGATAAAATGATAATGAAAATGGGGCCAAAATTGCAATTCAACAAAGTGTTCATCTTTTTAAATGTTGGTGGCTAGCCACAGATGAGAGAATCATAGAGAGAGAGAGAAAGAAGAAAAGAAAAGAGAAAGGAGAAGAGAGAGAGAGCTACGGTTAAGAAAAAGTGAAGTGATCCAAACTATTTTTCATACTCTTCTACCTCCAATTAAGCATCCAATAAAGTTCCATGATCATTCAAGTGAAGAAGAAGAAGAAAATGGTATGGTTTGCTTACTAATCTTGTTGAAAAATATGATTTATTAGGTTATAGGTTAGATTTGGTTTCAATGGTGTGATTTACATTTTGACTAGCATAACGACGCGCTGTTACTTGTTAAGCAAACTCAAGGTCACTTTAACTTAAATATGTTTAGACTTAAGATAATGGATCTTACTTAAATAAATTTAGGTGATTTGAATGAGTAAAATCATGATCATATAAATTTAGAGGTATAGTTAAGAATAAAATATAAGATATATTTTAACAAGAGTTGTAACCTAGCATGTTGGACCCCTAAAAATTTTTCTTTAAGTTAAACATGATTTGAAATAGTTTTGAGGTTTAGATAGATTAAATTTTCAGAGTTATAATTATTTCAAGGGTAGTAAAATTTATTGAATGGATAAGTGGAATTAAAGTGTTAATGTAATAAGGATGTTCAAGGGCATTTTTGGGAGGTCACTTAAGCATAAAAGAACATAAGCTTATAAGGAAAGGTAAGATGGACTTTTTGGGCTCATTAAGGGTACAAATGGAAAAAAGAATACGTTGTCTTGCTTATAGAGGAAAACATGAATTGAAGAGGGAGAAGAGTGAAAAACGAAAATAGGAGAGAAAAAGAGAGGTTTCGGTGAAAAAGAAAAGAAGAGAAATCAAGTTGTTAAGGTAGGTTGACCATCTTTTCTTCTTGCTTTATTAAAGGAATGGGTTGTATTGAGGATGAAGGAGTTAGAGAGAAAAGAGGTTTGTGTGGGAAGAAGATGGACTAGGAGAACCTAATTGATTTTAGGGTTTCTAAACTAGATCTTAGGTTTTCTAATCTAGATGGACTATGGGCATGTTAGATTTGAGTTTAATTTGTGTTTATTGCAATTTTGTGATTTTTTTGGAAGTTTATGAATTTTTATTGGAATGTTGTTTGAATGACACCTTGGTTGTTTTAGGAAACTAAGGGAATCCTACCGAAGAGCAAGGGGAAAGGCAAGCTTGACCTGAATTTTCACAAGCTAATTAGGTGGTTAATGTATTTATAGTTAGTTTGTAATTGGGCAGATTTCTTGCCTATGTGTGTGTATATGTTGATTTGTTTAAAATTGATTTTCTTGAAATTGAAATAATTGTGAATATTTGGAAATGCATGATGCATCGTGATTATGTTATACCTTGAAAAAGGTTATAACATTTGGAATTAGATGAAAAGAATAAAAAGCATGAAAGTATGAGTATGTAATCGAATTGAGCATAAATTGGTTGTGATTGGGCAAGAGAGGAACTCGTTTCGTTGGTCACGTGCACGTTGACTCATAACCTTCTCCTGACTACTGCCCGCTTGAAGCCACGAGATCCTGAGAAATCGGACTTGTTTTGTTCACGGAGTAAACTTTGATTTCTCTATTTCATTCCATGAAATTCTCGAGCTATTTGTTTGTGCATTGTATCTTTAAATTTTCAAGTATGGTGCATAGTTGAAAGTTATGTTTAATGATTGAAGTTTATGCTGTGTGTTACAAGTTTGAGTTAAATTAATCAAAGGCTTAAATTGCTTAAATAAAGTGTGAATGCTCGAATTGCTAGATATGTATGTACATATGCTTGAATATATGGCCATTGTCAATGGATATAAATATATTAGCCATTAAGCTATGTAAATCTCATCAGGTGCAAAACAAGAAGGTTAGCAATCCTTGCAAGGCATTGGAAACTCCAAGATATTAGAAACTTTTGTAACTAAGTTAGTCCGATCACTTTTGGATAGTTTCATAAGCATGTTAAGCATTGAGCATCCTACATATGTTGTAATTTGTGTTAAGCCCTTGTTTATAATGTTATTATGTTATTAAAGTTATGTATGGGCTTCTATTAATTTGGCTTTAGAACTGAAAAGTTCCCTAGGTGTACATGCATGTTTCTTTGTAGTTGTACATTTCAAAATCCAAGTCTTTCATAGGTGTATAAATTATGTACCAGTTTTAAGGAAAAAACTGGACTAATTTAGGCTAAATTGGTCAAAGTTGTACTCTAAAAAGCTGTAGCTTATCTTTATAGTTTTCTAACTGTATAAAGTATGAAATTTTTGGATATTGGAGTCAAAAGTTATGGTCCTTATAAGTGGAGATGCTTAGGAGTATAGGACGTATCATCTGGTGAAGACGTATCGTCTGGTGATGACATATCGTCTAGTGGTGACGTGTTGTCTAATGAGGACGCATCGTCTTGTGAGGACGTATCGTCTGGTGATGACGCTTTGTCTGGTGAGGATGTGTCGTTTGGTGAGGATGCTTCGTCTTGTGAGGACACTTCGTCTTGTGAGGACACATCGTCTGGTGAGGACGCTTCGTCTTTTGAGGATGTTTTGTCTTGTGATGATGTATCATCTGGTGAGGACGCTTCATCTTGCGAGGACGCTTCATCTAGTGAGGGCACTTCATCTTATGAGGGCACTTCATCTTGTAGGGATGCTTCTTTTGGGGAGGACGTATCGTCTAATGACGTCATATTGTCTGGTGATGACATCATATCGTCCGATGCACTGTTCATCTAATCCTATCGTTTGGTCCCATTTTT
This sequence comes from Erythroxylum foetidum, assembly GCA_026546835.1. NCBI lineage: Eukaryota > Viridiplantae > Streptophyta > Magnoliopsida > Malpighiales > Erythroxylaceae > Erythroxylum > Erythroxylum foetidum. Next base: position 28,947,577 of record JANZLF010000008.1, on the reverse strand, counting down.
GACCCTCTAGATGATAGAATTTTCCTTTAAGGTTTTCATAAAAGTTGTAGATCTGGAAGTCCTCTTCAAAACCATTCAAAGAAAACCTTAATCCGAAATCTCTAATGAAGGTTATGCTAATTGTTCCAAGATAGGTACAATATGATTGAGGACATGAGCATGGTTGACCTTTGGCCACAACTTCATAACTCCAAATTAAGTGATTTTTTGAAACGATAGATTCTCGACACATTTTCCTATCTCTCAATGAAATTTGTAGCTTTTGGGGTTGATTGGAAAGAGATCGATGGAAGGAAAATGAAGGATCGGTCGAAGGGGCATAACTAGGTAATGAACACACTTTAGATATTTATGTATATGTTGAGCTTTAGAGCTCCGAATGAGAAGTTTTTTGTTTCAAAATAAAATAGAGGCATAGAGCCACAATTGGCTTAAAGAAGTCAAATTGTGATGTTGGTGATGGACTACTGTAGGCAAGCTACCCTTGTGAGATGACGGCAAAGTGAGGGTTCATTGAAATAACCCTACAAGAAAACCCGCTTACGCTTTTCGACTGCAGAACGATAGTTAGGCTTCGAAAACGAGACCCAACATCTTGTGGTATTAGAGAGAGTGATTGTTGTGCTTCAAAAATGGGGTCCAACGTCTTATAGTATGAAAACTTATGTTTTTTCTAGGCTTAGAATGCATAGTAGGATAAAATTGTAATGTTATGTGATTATTTGTTGCATTGTGAATTGATTTAATTGCATTAAATGACATACATGTCATGCATCATGTAGGGATTAGGATTTTAAAATGAAATGTAGCTAATCATTAGTGTTTTCATTGAAGGAGTAAGATGCCACCCTGTAAAAGGACACGAGGAGTTTTGCAAGGATCAGTTGCACCTAACACTCCGACAAGAAAAAAGAGTATCGATGATTCGGTAACCCCAGGAAATACTGAGGCTTTTGTAGGGCAAGGTAGCGAGCCCATTTGATCATAGACGTGAGAGTCTCCTCTTTCGCAGGAGGAAGTGCCTGCTCCATTGGATTCGATGATGTTTCAGGCATTTGCTCAAGCCATGGGCCAAATGCTGTAATCTCCTACTCTGGCCCTAATCAAGAAGGGGAAACAATTGGATAAGCTCAGGAAGTATGGGGCAGTGGATTTCTATGGGACAATAAATTTAGAAGAAGCTGAGACCTGGTTGAGAAAGATCGAGAGGATACTAGATCAGATGGAGTCTGAGGATGATGAGAAGGTTGTGTATGCTGCAAGCTTCCTGTAGGTAGATGCTCTGCATTGGTGGGAGAGTGTGCTAGGGAGCCAGATGAGACCACCAATGCTGGCATGGAAGGACTTCTTAGTTGTTTATAAGAAGAAATACCTGTCTGAACTGTACATTCAGCAGAAGCAAAGAGAGTTTTTGAGTCTCACCCAGAGGGAGATGACGGTGAGCAAATATGAGCATCGGTTTACATAACTATCCTGATATAGAGCTGAGTTAATGATGAGCGAAGCGGCTAAGTGTTAAAGGTTTGAAGCGAGACTGCATCTAGCTATCAAAGAGAAAGTGGTGGTGTAGAGTTTTTGTGATTTTCAATAGCTGGTTGAAGCAACTATGAGGGTTGAGAACATAAAGAGCGTCGTGAGTAAAAAGAGAAAGGGGAGAGAATAGTTCAAGAAGGGAGGTGGTACTTCTATGTCTGAAAGGAGTGCCAAGACTTTTACTGTGTAGTCTGAGGAGAGAAGCAGTGGGGTAAGCAGGTTCAAGCCATTGAGGACTCCTACTGTTTCTCATCAAGCCTCAATGACAGGAGGCAGTAGGAGAGGAGAAGGGGATAAGTCTTCTGTACCTAAGTGCGATCATTGCAGAAGGTTTCATAGAGGGAAATGTTATCGATTGATAGGAGCATGCTTCAACTTTGGAGAGAAAGGGCATATGGCAAGAGAGTTTCCGAAGTATGCAAGAAGAGAGGGAACACAGATGCAAGCTTTGAAGAGAACTGAAACAGTGGGGTACAAGGCTACAACTGAAGTGGGCAGCTCTGATGCAGCTAAGAGAGTGAATCCTCTAGGAAGACCAAAGAGGTAAGCACCAACTAGAATGTTTGTAATGACATGGGAGGACGCAGAGACTGCTCTAGAAGTTGTGACTGGTATGTTTAAATTATTTGATGATGATGTGATTGTTTTGATTTATCCAAGTTCTACCCACTCCTTTGTTTCATCGGGTAGAACTGTGTATGGTAGAGATTTGAGCCCATTGGATACTCCTTTGATGGTGAGTACTCCAATCAGCCAGTATATCATGATCAATCAAGTTTATAGAGACTGTGAGATACATATTGATGGGGGACACATAGTGGTGGATTTAATGTCATTGAAGATGGGAGGATTATATGTAATTTTGGGTATGGACGCCTTAGAGAAATATAATGCCAACTTAGATTGCAAACAGAAGACAGTGGAGTTTGATCTGCATAATGGAAGAAAGGTGATGTTTATGGGAGACAAAATTTAGCTCATTGAGGATTGTTTCAGCTTTGATGGCAGAGAAAATGATAAGGAAAAGGTGTGAAGCATATTTGGCCTATATGGTAGACACGAGGGTAGATAAAGGGAGGTTAGAAGATATACCAGTGGTCATGGAATTCTCGGATGTCTTTCCCAAGGAGTTAACAGGACTACCACCACCTAGAGAAATTGAATTTTCCATTGAGCTTCTTCCAGGTACAACGTCAATTTCGATTCCTCCTTATAGAATGGCTCCAGTGGAATTGAAGGAGCTTAAGGAGCAATTGGAAGATTTGCTAGAGAAAGGTTATATTAGGTCGAGCTCTTCACCTTGGGAAGCTCCGATCCTTTTTGTGAAGAAGAAAGACGGATCATTGCGAATGTGTATGGATTATAGGAAGCTCAACCATGTCACCATCAAGAACATATATCCACTCCCATGCATCGATGATTTTTTTGATCAGTTACAAATTACAAAAGTATTTTCTAAGGTAGATTTGAGATCAGGTTACCGCCAATTGAGAATAAAGGAGTCTAATATATTAAAGAATGTTTTTAGAACTCGGTATGGCTACTTTGAGTTCTAGGTCATGCCTTTTGGGTTAACGAATGCACCTGCAGCTTTCATGGACTTGATGAATCGAGTCATTATAAACCAATTTGTCATTTTCTTTATTGATGATATATTGCTTTATTTTAAGAGTGACAAGAATCATGAGGAACATTTGAGGGTTTCCTTGGAGATATTGAGGAAGAATGAGTTGTATGTCAAATTCGACAAATGTGAATTTTGGCTAAAGGAAGTGACATTTCTTGGACGTGTGATTTCAGAGCAAGGAGTACATGTAGATCCGAGGAAGATAGAAGTGGTTGTGAAATGGGAAGCACTTAAGAATGTTGTTAAAGTGAGAAGTTTCTTGGGATTGGTCGAGTATTATATAAGATATGTGGACGGCTTTTCCATAATAGTAGCTCCACTTTCTAAATTGACAAGAAAGAATTAGAAATTTGTATGGACAGAGGAGTGCCAGAGCAGTTTTGAGGAATTGAAGAAAAAACTTACAACTACCTTGGTTTTGACTTTGCCTTCGGGTAGTGATGGATATACAGTGTATAGTGATACCTTAAGGAAGGGATTGGGCTGTGTGTTGATGCAAGGTGATAAAGTGATTGCTTACATTTCTAGGAAATTAAAGCCTTATGAGATGAATCATCCTACATATGATTTGGAGTTAGCTGCCATAATTTTTTCATTGAAGATATGGAGACACTACTTATATGGAGTCACTACTAGGATGTTTACAAACCACAAGAGTCTTAAGTATCTGATGAGCCAAAAGGAGTTGAATTTGAGACAAAGAAGGTGATTAGAGCTATTGAAAGATTATGATTTGATGATAGACTACCACCTGGGGAAAGCTAATGTAGTAGCGGATGCACTGAGTAAGAAGTCCACTATGGCACATGTGTAGACAGTATATCTCCCTTTGTTGAAGGAATTAGCTAAACTTAAGGTGACATTGAGGCAAGTCGAGTCTGATTGTGTATTGGCTAACTTTAGAGTGAGGCCAGTATTGAATGAGAAAAGTAAGGAATTGTAGGAACAAGATGAGTATTTGAGCAGGCTCCGAGAAGAGATTAAAAGTGGTAAACCTTATGAAATACAGATAAGAGAAGATGGATTGATGGTGGTAGTTAACAGATTATGTATTCTTGACATGTTGGAGTTGAAAGAAGAGATTCTAGATGAGGCAAACAATGTGTCTTATGCAATGCACCCAGGAAGTACGAGAATGTATAGAGATTTGAAAGAGCATTTCTGGTGGAAAGGTATGAAGAAAGAAGTTGTAGAATATGTAAAAAGATGCTTAGTGTGCTAGAAAGTTAAAGCTGAACACTAGGCACCTTCAAGCAAGCTTAAACCTATGCCAACTTCAGAATGGAAATGGGAAAAAATTATGATGGATTTCTTGATGGGATTGTCAAGGACTAGCAGGAAGCATGATGCAATATGGGTGATTATGGATAGGTTAACCAAATTCGCACATTTCTTGTCAATTAAACAGAAAGATTCTTTGAATGTTTTGGTCAAGAAATATGTGGATGAAATAATCCGACTTTATGGGATTCCAAGCTTTATAGTTTCGGATAGAGACCCTAAGTTCAGCTCCAGATTTTGGGAAAGTTTACAAGAGGCTTTAGGAACCAAGTTGCACTTTAGTACAACTTTCCATCCACAAACTATTGGTCAATAAAAAAGGACAATACAAACATCGAAGCCAACATTAAGAGCTTGTGTTATGGACGTTAAAGGTTCATAGGATGATCATTTATCTTTAATGGAGTTTGTTTATAATAATTTCTATCACTCAGGAATTTAAATGGCATCTTATGAAGCATTATATGTTAGGAGGTGCAAAACACCTTTTCATTGGGATGAGGAAGGTGAAAGGAGACTTGTAGGACCTGATTTTGTACAAGTCACAGTTGATAAGATTAAATTAGTGAAGCAGAGACTTAAAGCAACTCAAGACAAAATGAAGAGCTATGCAGATACACATAAAAAGGAGATGGAATTTGAAGTTGGAGACAAAGTGTTTCTTAGAGTTTCTCCATGGCAAGGAGTTTTGGGATTTGGTAAGAAGGGCAAGCATAGTCTAAGATACATAGGCCCGTATGAGATCATTGAGAAGATTAGGCCTTTAGCCTATAAGTTAGCTTTGCCACTGGAGTTGTCTAAAATTCATAATGTTTTCCATGTATCGATATTGCAGAAGTACCTGTCTGATCTTTCACACATAGTTCAACCTTCAAAAGTTCAGTTAAGAGAGGATTTGACTTACGAAGAACAAGCAGTAGAGATCGTAGATTTAAAGGAAAAGGATTTGAGAAACAAGATTGTAATGCCGGTTTGTAGCGCCCCCTCACCGTAGGGTACATATCGGGAAGCCCGAAGGTCTCTCCGACACGTATCCTACGATAAAGGTTCACTACCAGAAAATTTCGTTAACAATCCATATGGCATCGCAGTAAATAAATCACAATATATCATA
>JANZLF010000008.1:28916147-28929863 GCA_026546835.1 Erythroxylum foetidum | reverse complement strand
TTCGTTTGACTTCAACTGTGTTGACTTCAACTATTTCAACTTCGTCTGTGTCTGAGTTCGTCTGTGTTCGTCTGTGTCTGAGTTCGTCTTCATTTGACTTCAACTGTGTTGACTTCAACTATTTCAACTTCGTCTGTGTCTGAGTTTGTCTGTGTTCATCTGTGTCTGAGTTCGTCTGTGTTCGTCTGTTTCTGAGTTCGTCTGTATTCGTCTTTGTTTGACTTCAACTGTGTTGACTTCAACTATTTCAACTTCGTCGTCTGAGTTCGTCTGTGTTCGTCTTTGTTCGTCTGTGTCTGAGTTCGTCTGTGTTTGATTTTTTTTTATTTGATCTCTTTTTGTTATACATCAAAATCATATTTACGTAAAGTCATCTTGACTTAACATATAAGATCATCTTAATGCTAATAGTAAATAGATCCAAGTTAATTTTTCCCAACTACTGTTCTTAGTAATTGTATTGGTGACAATGTGCTCCTAGATCTAGAATTAATAAATAATAAGGAAATAAATGAAAAAAGAATTATGCTTAAACTTGATTTTAAAATTCCCTTTAACCATCATATTTTCTTTGGCTTTCATTTGTGATTTATCAACTAAAACGTAGAATTCTATAGCATTACCTTTGTAGTTTTAATTAATGTTTAAACTTTTATGCCCTTTTAAAGAAGTAAAGGACTAAATCTAGGAGACCCTATGCCTCTTTACATTGTCTTATTTGGTATAGAATTTTTGAAACATGTTGTTGAGGAAAGATATTCTAATTATCCTAATTCCAAATCTCATTATGAATAATCTAAGTACAAATAATTTAGTTTATCACTGCAGATGACTTACTCATTTTTAATCATAGTGATTTGATCTCCAATCTTTCCTTATTCAATGGCCTTAAAGAATTTGAAAGCTTATATGATTGGATTTCCAAAAGGAATAAGTCAATTGTTTTTCTTTATATTAACGATTTTCACTTTGCTAACCAAATTACTTCTTATACTAGTTTCTTTAAAAGTTTATTTTACATCAAGTATGTGTTCCTCTTATTTTAACAAGATTCATTTTCAAAGATTGCATCCCTCTTTTGTATTAAGTGAATTAAAGAATTTAATGTTGTATTATAGAACTCCTTTACTATACCAACAGGCTAGTCCTCATTAAGGTAAATCTAAGTAACATTCATATATATCTTGGTTCTTATTTGATCATTCCTATTAAAGTGACCAAATATAATAAAAAATTATGTATGGATAGTTTCTTATCATATTTCAAAATAGATATAAAGTGTATGGAAGTTTTCTCTAGTAGTTTGAATGTTTGTATTGATGGTATCCCTTCCTTTAAATACCATTGGAGGTGCAAAGCCCCCTTAAACTCGCCCATCTCTTATTTGCTGATGATCTCTTGATGTTTTGCCATGCGGACTTGAGTTCTGCTCAAACTTTGCTTGATTGTATTTGTACCTTATCTAGTTTTTCTTATATGGACATGAATCCTTCCAAGAGTCAGTTTTTCTTATCTCCTGATGTGGACCACCTGACTCAACAAATGGAAGTTATCTCTAGACTTAAGAAAGGCATTCTTCCCATACGTTATTTGGTGGTACCTCTCTTAACAATTAGGTTATCTAGGAGGCATTGCTTAACCTTATTGGATAAAATAGATGCTAGGATAAACAAATGGACTCATAAAACCTTTCCTATGTTGGTAGAATCCATTTAATGATTTCTATCCTATCTTCTTTCTAAGTGTACTGGTCTACCCATTTCATTCTTCCTTCATCCATTCTTAAGGATATAGAGACTAAACTTAGGAATTTTTTTTTGGGCTAGGAAGGTGGCTTCTAAATCTCATACTATGGTTAAATGGAGTGACATTAGTAGACCAAAAAGGGAGGGAGGTTTAGGGATTAAACATTTTTCAACATGGAATTATGTCCTATTAGGGAAAAAGATTTAGTATTTGTTTGTTGATAGATAAGCTCTGTAGGTTAAGTGAGTGCATACTATCATTTTGAGAAGGAAAATTTTCTAGAGTGCCTAACCTAACAATAATAGTTCTTGGAGTTGAAGAAAAATCTTATTTGTGAGGGATAAAATGGGGAATCAATTCAGATTTGGGATAGGGAATGGAAATTCCACTCTTTTATGGCAGGATCTATGGAATCCTAGGGGAATCCTAAAGAACTTCTCTTCTCCAAGAGAGATCAATGGGTCAGAACTTCCAATGACAGCAAGAGTCTTTGAAGTTATCAGAAATAATGAGTGGAGATAGAAAGAGGAAACCATAGAGATCATTCGCAACATGAGCCCCTACTGTACCAACCAAATAGTTCTAAACTAGATTGTTTGGAATGATTAGCTAGCCATAAAAAAAAGTATACTAATGGTTCAGCCTATATTTTCTTCAGACCTCCAATACAGAATGTTCCTTGCCATAAGCTAGTTTGGTGTAAAAGCAATAGCCCTAGGTGTTCTTTTATACTATGGCTAGCTTTCCTCAAGAAGTTACAAACATGGGACAAATTTCTCTATCTCCAAACTCCTAACCACTGTTCCTTGTGTATCTCGGACAATGAGACTATTGATCACTTGTTGTTTTAATGTCCCTTCTCTAAACTATATGGGACCAATGCCTCAGCCATTTCCAAATACACATCCAAAATTAGACAACCCTTCAATCCTTCCCCATCTGGTTTAATAATTCTTTAAATATCAAAACCTCAGTCATTAAAATTTTCCCTATCCTTCTTTCTACTACTATCTACAATATTTGGTCTGAAAGGAATACCCAAACATTCAAAGATGAAGTCAAGGATATGGTGAGTTTGTACTCTAGAGTAATCTTCCAAGTTATGGAACATCTCAGCTCAAACACTGCTAGGAGGTAATTGATGAAGTTCTTATTCACTAATATATTTCTACAAGTTTGAAATTTCAGGAATGCTAACTGGTTCAACATTTTTGGTTTGTAAAGCAAAAGTGAAGACAAGTGCAGGAAACATTCTTATTTCCAAAAAGCAAAATGGAGTTAGTTTTCATACTAGAACAAAGGTAGGTATCTAATTTCTCTTTGGTAAAGCAGAAGGGAAGTTAGCACTAAGAAAACTCATTTTTTTAAAACAAGTAAATGTAACAAAGAATGGAGAGACAAGAGCATCTCTCTGTAGCAGATCAAATGACCTCTACCTACAGATGGAGGGCAGAATAACAAATAATGTTCCTATTAATAAAGCTAGAAATTGTTGTTGGCGAACTTGTGCTTCTGTTTAGATTAGCTAGCTCTATAAGGTTTCTTGATAGGAAGGTTGTAAAGAAAATGGTGATTGTGATTCCTGTAAGGAATTAGGTTGTAAGGAATGTTGTAGGTTCAATTGGATCTCCTTTTGGTAGTTAAGAGATTGATGTGTAGGAATCTCAAGATATGAACATAACATTTTATTATTTGTATAAAGACTTTCTGATTTACCAAAATAAAAAGTGTATATGATTATAGATGAAGGGGGTTTTAATATTTATCCCTTAATGATTATAAAAAAAAGTTCATTTAGCTAAGAGGCTTTAAAGACTCTTCTTTTAAAAATAAGCTCTCTGAGTTTACTAAATTTATTTAAAATACCTACAAGGAAAAAGCTTATGCTGATCCAACCAACTCTAAATGCCACTAATAGAGAACGAAATTTGGATTAGGGAACTTCTTAAGAACCACATTCTCTCTATGATTGAAAAATGGTATGTTTATGTATCTTTCCGTGATAATTGTCAATGTCTTGACCCATAAAAAGGTTATTTTCCTTTAGAACCATCAATAAAGACATAACCCATTAGGCATTGGTTGAGACAATAATTTATGGTTTCTATTAAAAATGTCCTAACATCAATTGTAGGGTCTTTTCCTGTATCAAAAATCATATGACATTTTGCCTCCTTAACTTATCTCGTAACATTTCTTTATTGACGGCTAATCCTTTTAGCAAGTTTACTAACAAATTCTTCTTTTCTTTTTAATACTTCCTACTCAACCTATATCTTCGATTGAATTGATCTAGCTTTTTTGTTGTCAAATTGTTATTAAAAATAAATTGGAGATTAAAGATAGGCTCATCTATAAGAACCTCCTTATATATTTTTTATTCTCTGTAATTTCCAAGTTAAAATCCATAATCATTTATTCTTCACTTGGTAGTTTTCCTCTCATGTTTGGCAATTTTTTTAAAACTCTTATTTTTTTCTTTTCTTGTCATAAGTTAGGCAGACACCATAAAGTAGCATTTCTTCTTTTAAATTTGAAAATCAACTTCCATTATCGTCAAGTCAACTCCGAGTTATTTCACAGATACTGTATTGAATGTAAGGAATAGAAAAATATTCCAAGAATAATAAAAAAGTCCACATGATATTTTTCACAATCATTAAATGAATCAAAGAAACATATTTTTTTGAATGGATCATATACTTAGACATGCAATCTTGAAGATATTTCTTACAGGCTCAACAAAGTATGTTTGCTAAAATGGAGATTATTGTATGTGATTCATTTATATGAGTATTCAAATATTAGAGTTTTAGGAAGGAAATAGGCATCTTTTAGATGTCTTTTGGTGAACTTGATCTAGGATATAGGTGTGATCCAAGGAGTGTTCCTTTTTAGAATTAAAGGTAAAGTCATGGACCGAAGAGGTATTTTCAAGAAAGATAAAGTTTATGATGCAACTATTTCTAAGTGTGCATAAAAGTGTAAGGATCTATGATATGAAACATGAGCATATTAAAACCTAAGACACAACTATAGCCTAGGTTATATTTTGCAATAAACAACACTATTTTAAAACATGTTTTTGGTAGATTTCAAACTCTAGAAGAATTTTAAGAATTATGTTTAGGTTTTGTAAAAGGACAAGTTGTATAGAACTATACCAATTAGAGTTCACAATCAACTATACTTAATTAAATCTAGTCTATATAAATGAAATATATATTTCTCATAAATTAATTTATTGTTTAATATAATAAAATCATCTGCTCTTAGCTTCGAGGACAAAGTCATTGCTAGTTGGTCAAACTTTATCGAAAATTTTCTTAGTTTCTTTTTTTGTTTATTATTTATTCTTGCTAGATACACATTATTTTTCAACACATATATTGCAAAGTGTTGGTTTATGACATTAATAGATTTGTAGCAGTGTAGTGGAAAAATAATTTTATTTTATTTTATACATATTTATATGAATATAATAAAGTCTATGGGATAATTTAACATTACAAATAAAATTATGATAATATTATAATTATGAAATTCATATTACATTTATATATTATCCCTAAATTACTCATAGTCATTGTTCTATTAATACTAGACATTAATAAAATGTAAAAAAAAACTTGTACACGTTTTGTTTTTCCTGTTGAAGGAATTATTTGATCTCATAGACTAAAACATGGAGATACTTAAATAAATATGTGAGTCATGGTTAGAGAAAAAGTTCACTAAACTGACCGAATATGAGAATTGCATTTTGAACATTACTTTTATGTCTATGGATATTCTCGTTGTAATGATTGTAAAAGTGATCCATTGACTTGAAATCTCCAAAGTTATCTTATATAGGGATTTTTATGTTTTAACACAACTTATGAACTATTCTAATTATGGGTAGTTCAGTCGGTATCCATTAGATATAACATGAAATATATAGAGGTAACTAAGTAATCAAGATAAGTTTTATCACCCTAAAGTAATTTTGAAGAATGTTTCATCGTTCTCGATTAGTGTAGATTTGAGAAATCCTTGGACAAGATGGAATGAATTTTTTTAAATAGTTTTCAAATTTCATTAATTGAATTAACAACTAATGATGGAGAACTATTATGATCGAACTCAAAACATAATTGACATTAATTTCATGCTCTATGTCTAATCGAAACATTGGTAATAAAAGGATTGAACTATATGGAAATATCATGCATAAAGAGGTTAGTTAAAACTATTTTGACATTCTTAAATATTTGGTGGTCATGAAGTGTTGCTTGATGTCAATCTTCATCTATAGATATAACTTATTTAATTAGATAGTTTAAGGTAAATTAAATGAGATATTAGATCTTATTTAGGCATTTAATTAGCATTATTTGTACTTTTAATTAAGGTTTAGTCACAATTATAATTTAATTTCAATTAAATTACTAAAATTTCTAAAACCTATTAAATATATTAAACATAACGTTAATGAAAAGTTTGGCTCCTTATCCTTCTTTGTTTCTCTTATGATATGGAAACATTCTTGCTTCTATATAAATCCCTTTAAGTGTGTGTCACTTATTTTTCTTTTACCATTAGAGAGTATAATTCACTTACGTGGTAATTTAAAAAATAAAGGAAATTTAGACATAGAAGAAATTACTATACTCTAGCTTGTGTATATTTTCCAAAAATGAAAATGAATGGCATTAATATTAAATGTTTATTATATATCAAATGACACCTATGATTAGTAACCATGTTGAGATTGTTTTTATTCACTCTATTGGAATTCTAGTTATCTAAATAACGGGTTTGGGAGTTAGGACTCCTACTATGACATTTACATGTGTGATAGTTATGATTTTTTTCAACCGATCTACATATTCAACAAATAAGTAAAAATTCTATTTAGTTGTTAAGTTGGTTCTTTTAAAAAAAATTAGGCTAGTTAGCGCTAGTTTATAATTTTTAAGTGTCTAGCCTTATTTTGAGACTTTCAATAATCATAGACGCCTTCATGCTTCATAGGAATGACAAAAAAGTAAAGCAAGATTGATGAAGCTCTTTTTAGGGAGAGACACGACTATGTAAGGTGGTACACATCTATTTCTAGTGTTGACATTAGGCAAAGAAAGAAGGGCACTTACCCAGGGCAAGAGTTTTAGGAGGCTGATTCATTAAAAGAGTTAAAATTTTTAAATTTAAAAAATTTATTTATTAAAAATTTGAAATTTAATAAATATATTCATTAAAAGGTGTAAAAGCTAAAAGGTCAATAAATCTGCTTCAAAATGTTTATATATATCAAAAGGTTTCTTAGCTGAAAAGAAAAAATTATGTTTTCTTATCCTAAATTTGAAGCTTTATTAAATAGCGCTATAGAAGAATTTGATTCCAACCATCAATTCTGCGGTCTAACAATTCTGTTAAATTCTTGTTAAGGCGATGAAGAAAACAACATACACTTTTTTATTTCTCTTTTATATTTTATATTTGCATTTGTTTTGTATGTGAACATTTATGCAAGTTAAAGGATGATAAATATACACACATGCATATTAGACCTAAAAAAAGAAATTTTGAGATCAATTTGTTTGAGATATATGCTAGCATCTATATTAACAATTATATATAATTACATCCAAAAAATGGTTGTGTGGGGTTCATGATTTTTGGAGAGTAGAATTTTTAAATTTTTTTTGAAACTTTTAAATGAGTAAGATAATATCTCATCTATGATGTTTTAAAAAAAAACTAAATAGCAGTGGGCTTCACCAATGATAAAATTAAAATGCATAGATATTTATCTAAAAGTATATACTAAAAAATTGGAAAAAAAGATAATTATTGTGACATTATGAGAAAATATATTTTAGTATAATATGACTTCTTAACCTAATATTCCAAAAAAAATAAGTGAAAAGTTCATTTTAAATATCAAAATTTTAATTGTCATTATTATGACAATTTAAATATATTGATTAAGAGATTATTACATAGATGTTACAAGACATGATATACTTATGTAATCCAATCTATACAAATTTAATCATCTCATTATTATCTTATTTAAATCTTCATGTTTTATTATTCAAACATCTTTTTCATATTTGTAAAAACTTTCCTAGTTTAAAAATTTTCAACTAATTCTTGTTAGTATCTTTTTAACATAAATCATAAGATAATTCAAATCAAAATTTATCTTGATAATTAATCTTTTTTTCATGTCTCATATAACATAATAAATTACTCTTTTTTATTTTTTTTATAGGATATTAAAATTTTCTCTTTATATAGGATACTATTTTTACTCTTGGTTTTCATCTAGATTTTCTAATAATGCAAAGTCAAAGAGTCAAGATGAAACTTTTGTTAGTGTACTTAAGAGTTTTGAGTTTTTACTTAGTATGACCATTTTGTATGATATTTTATTCGATATTAACATATTAAGTAAAAAGTTGCAATCTAAATCTATGTGCATTGACACTTCCATAGAGAAATTGGAAGGTGTTATGGTATTCTTTGAGAAATACAGAAGCAAAGAGTTTGCCTCTAGTATGAATATTGCCAAAGTCTTACATATTAAATGCATGTAGAGCCTACATTAGCATCTAGACATTTTATTATTAAGAAAAGAGAATTTGATGAAAATGATAATCATGGAGAAATATAATCATATGAGGAATCCTTTAGAGTTAGTTACTTTCTAGTTATTGTGAATATGGAAATTGATTCGTTAAAGAATACATTTAAACAATTAATGACATTTGAGAGTATTTTTGGATTCTTATTTGATTCAACGAAGTTTAAGTCATTGGATGATAATGAATCAAGAGAATATTGAACTAAATTTACAACAACTTTTTCTCATGATAATGTTTCAGATGTGAATTTAGATGAAATTTTTTCTAAATTAAAATTATTGCAAATGACTTTGTCAAAGTAATTAATGACATTAGTTGAAATTCTTGAATTTGTTAAAGTTGCAAATTGTTACCCAAATATTTGAATTGCTTATTGAATTGTATTGACTGTATCTGTGATTATACCATTAGTTGAGAGAAGTTTTTCAAAGTTAAAATTATTGAAAACATACTCGAGGTCAACAATGTCATAAGAAAAGTTTAATGATTTAGCTATTTTATATATCATGAAAATATCTCAGACAATATTGATCTTCATACTTTTATTAATGATTTTGTATATAAAAATGTGCTGAGATTTTTTTTATATAATCATTTGTGTGCTTATTAGTGCAATTCTATTGTTGTTTTGAAATCTGATATTGTTTTTTGGTTGTTGTTGCTACTATTTTATTGTTACAACTAATATTTTTAGTGATTTTATTAAATGTTGACATTTGCAAGATGTTACAAGCTATTGTTATGATCATTTAGTATTTTATTGGGTACATAGAATTGTGACTTGAGTCAGTTATGTATGGATATTAAATTTTAGTAATAAAAATATGCTTTTAAAATTTACATATTTGTGTATTATCAATTTATGGGGGCCTTTTTTTTTTAACTTTATCTCAGGTTTATAAAATATTAGGAACGACCTTACCTATGTCATTAACTTACATGACTATGTGATTCAACTGTATAAGTCTCTAGAATTATGTGAATGAATATATGAAGGGTGAAGACATGCATGGTCGTATATACACCCATGTGCATGATATACATATCCAAGTGTGATGACCATGTAGCTCTTTGTAATAGTGTATGCCATCAAATCAAGACACACAGCAAGTGACACGGTCACTTGCATGTTCATCTATGTGAACGTGTATGTTACATAAAACCTAATTCAAGACATAAAAGAGGAGGAGACATAGGTTTGTTTATTGGGAGGTGCAAAAACACTAAAAAGGGGAAAAGAAAACATAATGAGAGTAAGTAGTTTTTGACTCACATCCTTGCTTGATTGATTTTGAGATTGGGTTATTAATTTGATGATTTGAACATCATCTTTGGTTTCAATATTAAATCTTTATGAGACAATTCGTTGTTATAGGGTGAGAGATCAAATCTTTTAAATCTTTGTTTGTGATTAGTTAATTTGCTTGTAACTCAGTAATTTTTTCCTCTACTTTGAAATGTTTTTCATGTGGATCTCTGTGTTTGTTCTTTATTGAGTTTTTTATTCTCACATTGATATTGTCTGATTAAGCTTGATTAGAGTGCGTTAGTGTTGCTATTCAGTTGATCCCTTAGAGAGTTGTGTTTTGACTGTGTTTTTCTTTTGTCTTCTAACAACAATAATAACAACAACCAAGGAGCTTTAGATTCTTAAGAAATGATATACTGATTTTGAGTGATTATGGTTATCTCACAAATAATGCAAAGATAGTATATGTAGATGTGTATAGCCGACTTGTTGAAATGGGCATCCCGGACCTAATTATATTCACTATTCAATAAATTTCTGTTGGGTTAAGGTACAGGTTATCATACATTGTTTTTTCTGTGGTTTTTTATTGGGTTACAAATTGTCATAATTTACTTATTATATTGATTTGTATTTAGTGGAGGAGTTTCTTGAAATAATTTCTCTCATCAATTGCTTTTATTAAGCATCTAATTCATTACGGTTCATCACGAAGTATTAAAAACATTCGGTTTTTCTCATATTCATTGTTATTTGATTAATACACCACGAACACTCGCGTTCCTAGATTTTGTAAATGAATCCTTTGACCGTAGTTTCACTACTTGATTTGTATTATCTTGGAATCAGTTGTTTTCCAGTTCGTCTTAGTTTTGTCACAGTTGATAGAAAAACATTTTTATACTTGAAGTTACTGGATACCAATTGAACAGCTTTTTAACCTCTCTTTTAAAAGGTTATTTTTCATTTGTTTTTTGGATATCCATGGACTCATGCACATAAATCTGAACGTATTGGCTATTAGTCATTGATTAAATGGTTCCCTCCAAAGAGTAAAGCTGTTAATGACATTATCACTTTTGCTGCTGTTGCGGTGGCTGCATAGTAATATCATTGGCTGGTACCCTTTTCCTCACACGACTTGCAAATTGTAAGACTTGTAGCCTTTGGAAGTGGAAAATACAACGACTGCCGTCCGATTCTTAGAGCCCTTAATTCTTCCAGTTCGTTTTTCAATCTTCTGTTCTCTTCGCTTAAACTTTCACAGCACTTCTTCAAGAACTCAAGCTCCTTGTCGGTTCGCTTCAACTTGGTCCTATCACAGGATTTAATAATGGTTATGGCCTTAATGGATTAAATTTGAGAAAACGTGCTTAAATTATTATGATTTATATCTTAGTAAATATATGGATCAAGTGATTAAAGTTAATATGAAAGCGAAGATGGATGACCTTGCCCTCCGGTTCTGAAACCAGACTTCAACTTGTCTTGGTTTCAGCTTCAATCTCTCTGCAAGTTCCTTCTTCTGGTTCTGCACGTAAAACCCATTCATTCGCTCAGACACAAACTATACCAAATGGACGGTTTAAAGTAAATGTCCGATGCAAAAACTCAAATGTATATGATATTGTGAAATCCAATTTTAACGAGATCACGATCACATGATACTTAAACAAATATCGCAACCCGAAATACAGAGAGGGATACGAATCCAAGATGGGAATCAGAGAAAATTAAAAAAAAAAAAAATCCCCAAAGTACTATACCCATCATCAGAACTCGATAGAACGTAGTGCATGCATATGTTCTGTGTAGAAGACGTTACCGGCTTAAGAGCGCTATGCAGTTTGAAGCTTTCCTCGAGTAAGATTGACTGTTCTCTAGTGAGCCGCAGCTTTTTTCTTCCAAAATCCTTGGTTGAATCATTATTCATGACATTTCCAAGCTTATAGTCTTCTTCGGTACCGCCCTTGCAGCTCGACCCTTCATGAACCTTGCCATCCAGAAAGTTGACTGCTTTGGGATTTGGGTAGAGTGTGAAGGAGAGGTCTAAGCAAACTACAGATTTCTCCTTCTGTCTTTCCAGCCTTGGACCATAATAACCACCAATACCTAGTCCAAGCTTTAGTCCTGTGTTATAATCTTCGTGATCTTCCATTGTTAACAAGTGACAGAAACAAAGATGAGTGATGAATTGGTATAATTTGACAAATGGAGAAGACAGATGATCTGAGTCCATTTATACATGGTAATTAAGAGGTTATTATCAGTTATTGAAAATATTGATTTTATGAAATTAATACTAAGCATTTAGTGATTGATATACTAATGAGTATGATATTATAATACATGAGAAAAGGCGTACGTTAGAGCTATGACTCCTCTCAGGAAACCAAACTTTTCCTTAAATGCCAAGTACGTACATGTTTGACTTAAGGATTCCACGAAGCCTTGCATTAAATGCCGCTTTTGAGCCTGTAAGTGTCCACCAAGCACTATTTTACAGTTCGATGCTTTCTTTTCACTTTGAGCCTGGACGTTAATATAATAGTTTCGGTCTTCATTTCTGACAGGACTCGTAAATACTTATCTTGCTTCCGTTAAATGCCACGATGTCCAAATTAAAATCTTCAACATTCAATAAATTTCGAACAGAAACTAGAAAGACATCATAAAAACAAATAACGTAAATAATGTAATTCCACTTCATCAAATGAAATATGAAACTAATCAAATAAGACTGAAAACAGTTAACACCACATTACAAAGAGGGTTCATGGTAAATCTTATTTACCAAGCACAAATAATAATAGTTTTTGTTGGCTAAAATATTTAGATATTTCCTTGAAATGCTCCAAGTTTGTTAGATATAGCCCATTTTATTTAATGCTAACATGGCTATCTCAGGTATTGTTATCACAGAAATAATCATTAACTGGTTATGAGTTATAACGACGTATCAACATTGGATAAGATAATTTCATCATTCGAAAGGAAGCACACATAATTAACTGAGTGGTTTGCTATAAGACAACCAAAATAATTTTAGATTGTGGAAAACAAAATTTTCTACCATCTATCCTCTTACTTTGTATTAGTCCTTTAACATTTTAGGACCTCTTTGTTAGCCATTGGTAAATCACGACCAACTTCTACCATGAATTAGGCATGCCGAAGGAACCAAGGTAACTTAACCAACTAAGATCAAATATGGTTCAAGCTTTAGCTAGCTTTAATGAACCATGAGGCGTTGATTACCTAAAGTGTCTTTGGTGGCACTAGGGATGAAATTATGTTTAAATGATGGATCATGGAGGAATGGACTTGACCATGGGTGTGCATTGGTTAGACCATATGCAAATTGGCTCGGAACTTAGCTAACCTTCATCTTAGATTAAGATCATGGATGAAATGACAAAGTTTGAGGGATGAATCATCAAAAAGTTGGAGGAAATGGAAAAAAAACATGGATAATGTTGGACCCCAAATTTCTCTAATTTATGTTTTTAAGCATGAATTGTGTTCATTGTGTGTTTATGACATAGTTTGAGTAAATTTGGAGGTATTTATGGAAATTTAGATTAAGTTGAGTTTATTGTGTGTAAAGGAGAGTGAAGGGGTAAAAATGTTTGAGGGCAAATTAGGAAGAGTACTTAGGTTGGAATGGGTTAAGGCTTTACAAGGAGGGGTAAATTGGTCATTGCTCTTCCCATTAGACTTAGGTAGGAAATTTTAGAAGGGAAAGAAGGAAATAGAAAAAAAGTAAGAAGAGAGAAAGAGGGAGAGTGTCGTGGGTGAGGAAGAAGAGAAGAGAAATTAGGGCCTTTGATTCCTAAGGTTTTCAACAGAGTTTGAAGCACTTTACTGGTAAGTTTAGCTTCATTCCATTGTGTTGTGATTAGATTAAACCCTAGAATTGTTTTGCATATATTAGAATCGGTGGTTTAGGGTTTAAAGGCAAAAATGGATAGATTTCTTGGGTTGTTGGATTTGTGACTGATTTTAAGGTTTGAATGAGTTAGAAATGTAGTATTGGACTTGAATCAAGGTTTAGATGTGTTGTATGTGCTTAAGGGAAGGATTGAAGTG
>JANZLF010000008.1:28893382-28908954 GCA_026546835.1 Erythroxylum foetidum | reverse complement strand
ACTAAAGCCTTGTTTTACATGATCTAACTTCAAAAGAACAAAAATGCAAATTGGAGTGATGCCTTGACTCTCGACTTGATCACTCGATATCTTGTTCATCGCCTGTAGATGGGGAGGAATGAGGGTGAGCTTAAAGCTAGTGGGTAACAATTTTATAATCGGTAACAAGCAGAAACCATTTAAAACCTTTATGATCAAAGCCAATTTCCCATTGAATCATAAAACACAAAGTTCTTAACTTATTAAGCCAATTCACAAATCACGTAAGTCATACATCCATCAAACTTCCCAAATACATCATAACCAATCAAACACATCAAAATCAATTCAACACATTAGAATGGTTTGGGTGGATCCGTAACAGAACATACTATACATTTCTTATAAGGGTGCTGTGTAGCCGTGAGTAGAATGCACTATCGCAATCCCACAAAATGGTCTTGCGTAATCGTTAACTTATGGGAGTCCATGAAGGAGCTTCATGCTACTAGCAGGTAAGCCGGAGAAGCCTTTTTAATCAAGTGCACTTGATTGACAGAACAAACCATCACAAACCCACATAATATGTTATTCATGAATGGAAAACAGTTTGCCCAATTGGCACATTTTTGAAAAACTTGATTTAATATATTTGGTATCATTTTCATTTTTGTTTCATAGTTCATGAAAAAATTCATACACACAATATTTAGTACTTTATTAAAGCATTTAAAGACTAATAAATGCACATTTACAAGTAGTTGAAAACATTTATTTCCTTTTCTTGAAAGAAACATTTATGACTTATTATTCATTTATAAAAATGTAACCCACCCTAGTCTCCTTGCTAGAAAACTTGCTCAAGGATGTCTGTCCTCTTGCTCCTCTTGCTTGTCTTACCTCCCTTCAAACATTACCAAAATCTCCATTCAAAAAGAACTCCAATTGGAAAACCCAAAGAAACCTATGCATAAAATTGAACTTAGAATACTTAAACTCATGCATTTCCCAAACTCCTTGAACCAACACCCTTTCAAAAATTCAAAAAATTTAACATAAGCTTACTTTGAATCTTTACCAAACAATGAATTTCTTAGCTCTAATGGAAGCTCTAATCTTCTTCTTTCTTTTCCCCTTTTTGAACACCTTCAAAATTACTCTTTAAAACTAAGAAAAATTGAAACCTGGTTGACCTCCCTTCTTTTCTCTTCTTTCTCTCTTTTTCGTGCTTCTCTCTTCTCTCTTTTCTCATTCATGTTTTTGGCTTCTTCCAAATGCAACAACAATTCTTCTCCCCTTTCATACCCTTAATGATTGCACAATGTCCATTTTACCCTTCCTTTAACGCTTTATAGTTTTTAAGCTTAACTAATCTTCCCAAAATACCCCTTATGCAAACTTTCCACCTTAACACTTTAATTCTCTTAACATATATCATATTATCTTACTCACATTAATATGATAATTAATTCCAATATACATTAATCTAGCAAGACTCCAAAATTAATCAAATCATGCTTATTTATTATGAAAAAATTTTCAGTGGCCAACATTGCTACCCCTCTTAAAAGAATTTCGTCCTCGAAATTCTTACCTGAATCGTTGAAGAGGTATGGATACTTTTCTCTCATGGCCTCCAAGGGCTCCTATGTGACCTCTTCCACAGAATGGTTTTTCTACAAGACTTTGATTAGTTTAACTGTCTTGTTCCTGAGGACCTTTTCTTTGGTGTCTAAGATCTCCATTAGAATCTCCTCATAACTTAGATCATCTCTCAACTGAACCTCAGTGGTCTGAATGATGTGGAAGGAATCCGATCTATAACTCCTCAGCATGGACACATGAAAGACATCATGTATCTGTGTCAATTTTGGTGGCAACGCCAACCTATAAGCTAGCAGTCCGATCCTCTCTATAATCTCATAAGGACAGACATATCTCAGACTCAACTTGCCATTCTTGCTAAACCTCATAACTCCTTTCTAAGGAGACGTCTTAAGAAAGACTTTCTCATCGACTTCGTACTCCATTTCCTTCTGGTATGCATCAGTATAACTTTTCATTCTATCATGTGTTGTCTTAAGCAATTGCTTAACCAAATTAACCTTATTGACTGCAACTCTGGCCCTATCAGTTTCCTCTCTCCTTCTTTATTTCACCATATCGGAGTTCTACATCTCCTTCCATACAATGCTTTATAAGGAGACATCTAAATGCTCGAATGATACGAATTATTGTAAGCAAATTTGATCAATGACAAGTGTTTATCCCAAGCGCCCCTGAAATCCATCACATATGCCCTGAATATTCCTTCAAGGGTCCTAATAGTCCTCTCAGATTGGCCATCTATTTGAGGATGAAAAGTAGTACTAAAATTCAACTTGATTCTTAGAGCCTCTTGTAGGCTTCCCCAGAATCTCGAAGTGAATCGAGGATCCCTGTCAGAAAATATAGAATTTAGAATCCCATGCAGTCTCACTATCTCATCAATATACTTTGCTAGTACATGCAGAGAATTAGTCTGTTTAATTGCCAGAAAATGGGCTGACTTCGTCAACCGATCAACAATGACCCATATAGCATCATATTTCCTACTGGTCTTGGGAAAACGTATCAGAAAATCTATAGTCACCCTTTGCCACTTCCACTTAGGAATGGACAATGGCCTTAACTTGTCAGAAGGTGCCTGGTGTTCAGCTTTGACTTGTTAACACACTAGACACTTGATCACATATTCTACTACATCTCTCTTCATGCCTTCCCACCAGAAATGTTCTTTCAGATCTCTGTACATCCTGGTGCTACCTAGGTGCATGGCATAAAGCGCATTATGTGCCTCATCAAGTATCTCATCTTTTACTTCCTTGACATTTGGGATACAAAGTTTATTCCCTACAACCTTAAGTCCATCATCCCTCACTACCACCTCAGATTTCTTGCCATTTTGGATTTTTTCTCGGAGCTTACTCAATTCTACATCCTGTGCTTGTAACTCTTTAAGTTTCTCCCTGAGTATCGATCTCACTCTGAAATTTTCAATAATACAAACTGACTCCCCCTGTTTCAAGCTTATCCTAAGCTTAGCCATCTCTCCCAATAACGGCAGATAAACTGTCTGAACATGGGTTATTGATGATTTCCTACTCAAAGCATCCGCCATTACATTTGCGTTTTCTGGATGATACTTGATCAACAAATCATAATCCTTAATTAGCTCTGACCATCTTCTCTGTCTCAAATTTAGTTCCTTTTAGCTCAACAAATACTTGAGACTTTTATGATCTATAAAAATCTTCATTTGAACTCTGTACAAATAATGTCTCCAAATCTTCATAGTAAAAATTACTACTGCCAATTCCAGATCATGGGTCGGGTAATTCAATTTATAAAGCTTTAGTTGTCACGAGGCGTAAGCTATTACCTTGTCTTTTTGCATCAACACACAACCCAAACCCTTTATCGAAGCATCACTGTATACGGTATAACCTTTGTCTCCCACTGGCAGGTTCAAGATTAGTGCATTGGTCAATCTGTGCTTAAGCTCCTCAAAGCTCTTCTGACATTCATCACTCTAGATAAACTTATGATTCTTCCTCAACAACTTAGTCATCGAAGAAGCAATCATAGAAAATCCTTCTACAAATCTCCTATAATACCCTGCCAGACCCAGAAAACTTCTCACTTCTACCGCTGTCTTCGTTGCATGCCAAGTCACCTCTATTTCAATTTTCTTTAGATCAACATGCAGCCCATCTTTCGATATTACATATCCAAGGAAAATTACTTCGTGAAGCTAGAATTTACATTTGCTGAATTTGGCATAAAGTTCCTTCTCCCTTAGTGTTTGCAATACTATTATGAGATGCTCCTCATGTTCCTCTTCACTCTTGGGATAAACCAGAATGTCATCGATAAACACTATGACAAACTGATCTAGATACTCCCTGAAGATCCTATTTATAAGATCCAGAAAAGCAGTTGGAGCATTGGTCAATCCAAAAGGCATGACTAAAAACTCATAATGTCCATACTATGTCCTGAAGGTCGTCTTGCTTACATCAGACTCCTTGATTCTGAGCTGATTATAGCCCGACCTGAGGTTAATATTAGAAAAGACCTTTGTTCCCTGTAACTGATCAAACAGATCATCAATCCGAGGCAGAGGATACTTATTCTTCACTGTCACCTTGTTGAGTCTCCAGTAATCAATGCACATACGCCATGTCCCATCCTTCTTCTTAACAAACAGAGCCGACGCTTCCTATGGTGACGAACTCGGCCATATATACCCCTTCTCTAATAGTTCCTCCAACTATTCCTTGAGCTCCTTCAGCTTAACTGGAGCCATTCTATACGGTGGTATGGAAATAGGTACAGTTATGGGAATCAAGTCGATGACAAACTCAATTTTTTGCACCAGTGGAAAACCAGGTAAGTCCTCTGGAAACACATTTAAAAACTCCCTCACAATCGAAAAATCTTCTAACTTCCCTTCATTTACATCAGTGTCCACGATGTGTGCCAAGAAGGCTTCACACTCTTTTCTCATCATCCAGTCATCGAATAAAGCCGAAACAATCTTAGGTGATGGTGTCCTTCTGTCTCCTTTAAAAGTCACCTTCTCATCATTACCAAGGTCAAACTCTACCTCTTTAAGGCCACAATCTAACTATGCACAATATTTCTTCATGGCATCTATTCCTAGTATCACATCTAGACCCCAGATCCACTACCACTTTAGCACCCTCAATAAATAATTTACAATCCCTATACACTTGATTTATTATCACCTTCCTCCCTAAAGGAGTACTAACAATCAACAGACTATCTAATGGCACCAATTTAACATCATGTAAAATCATGCTTGCAGAAACAAATGAATGCGTAGAGCCAGAATCAATAATCTCATATGCTGTAGAATTGAATAAGTGAGCCATACCTGTGATAACTTCAAGTGCAGCTGCAGCTTCCTCTCTAGTCATGGCGAGCACTCTTGCCTGAGCCTGAGCTTGAACTTGAACCCTTGGCCTTCCTAGAAGAACAACCTTCCTTACAGCTCCAAAACTGCTCACCTCAGTGACTGGCCTAGTCCCTCCTATTTTTGCTCTCCTTGGGGCTTACATCAGCGACCCCTCTTGCTTTGTTGCTTAGGGACAATCCCTGATCATATGTCCCTTCTCTCTACATTGGAAGTATGCTCCAAGTAACTTGAAGCACTCTCCCCTGTGAAATTTCCCACAATGGTCACATTGGGGGTTTGTATTCATGTGACTACTTCTCTTCTTCCTTTTATTGCCCCTCACAGTTGAGGCTTGCACTGAAACTGTCTTCACTTGCTTATTCTTGGCAGAGCTTCTACTCCCCACTTCGCTCTAGGAGCAGAAACTCCTCTCACTCCTCTATGGTATTGGAGCACTCATTCCCTTCTTGGAAGACTGCTTCATGCTCTTCCTCTTTCTGCTTATTTCACTCTTTATATTCTCCAATTTTTCAGCCTGGAGTGCAGCATCCACCAACTGCTGGTAGTCACAGAAATTATGGATCAGCACATTCTCCTTGATCTTCAGATGAAGCCCCCCTTCAAACTTACATTTTTCCTCCTCATTTGCCACAATGTTAGCTGTGTACCGTGACAACTGGGTGAACTTCAACTCATACTCACACATACTCATATCTCTCTATGTGAGATTTAGGAATTCTCTGGCCTTCTTTTGGATATAAACTCTCGAGAAGTACTTCTTCCTGAAAGCTTATAGAAAGTCCCTCCATGTCAATATCGACGGTATGTCCTGACTGTGGGGCACTGACTCCTACCAATGAAAAGTATCCCCCTGTAGCAAGCTCACTGCATAATCTAGTTTCTCCTCATCAGAGCATTTCATCTGAATCAGGACTCTCTCTGTCCTCTTTAGCCATACTTCAACCTCTTCGGATTTGTAGTTCCATTGAAATCTACAACTCCATACTTGCGGAGCTTATTGGGCAGTACTGCCCACTCCTTTCCACTAAAGCTTTCATTAGAACTTGAGACCCTTGGCCCATGGCATATGAGAAAGCCTGAGAAAATGCTTGAAAGAACTGTGGATCCATGTGGTTTGCTTGAGGCATCAGAGGAGGTAGTGGAGACACTTCCTGTTGTATACTAGATGCCTTAGAATTCAGAGCAGAATGTGTCCCCGCTTCTTGTAGGACATAGGATTCATCCGTGCTGCCTTGGCGAGAGCCAGATTGAGTCAGAGCTCCTCGACTTATTTTTCAAAGTGACATAGTCACTCCTTCAATTTAAAACCATTGAAAATCATTAGTTCATGCAAAATAGTTTCAAGTCATGTACAACAATTCAAAACATTGCAAGTTGTTCATTTAAAATACTGCATGTTCATTTCATGTCCAAAACTACCCATTTCATGCCTCAGATTCTCCTAAACCTAGTCGTTCTGATACCATAACTATTGGACCCCGCTTCTGTAGCCCAACATTGGAGTTGTGAGACATGACTCTAATATTCTATAGTTTTCGGAGCTCAACAGTCTGGAGTCATAAAGCGTGAGCAGGCTTCTTTGTGGGGTTATTTCAATGACTCCTCATTAGCCATCGCCCCATAAGGGTGATGTGCCCACACCAGTTAAACACCAAATCACAATTTAACTTCTTCAAAACAATTGTAGCTTTCTGCCTCTTGTTTATTTTGAAATAGGAACCATCTCATTTGGAGCTTTATACCTCAAGATATGCTTAAAAATATCTAAAGTGTGTTCATAACCTAGTTATGCCCCCTGACCGATCCCTCCTTTTTCCTTCCATCAATCTCTTTCAAATAGACTCTAAAAGCCACAAATATTTATTGAGAGATAGGAAAATGTGTCGAGAATCTATCGCTTCAAGAATCACTTAATTTGGAGGTCGGGATATGAAGTTATGGCCAAAAGAATCAACCATGCTCATGTCCTCAATCACGCTGTATCTATCTCGGAACAATTAGCATAACTTTCTTTAGATATATCATATTGGGGTGTTCTTTAGATGGTTTTGAAGAATACTTCAAGATCTACAACTTTTATGAAGATCTTGAAGATAGATTCTATCATCTAAAGGGTCAAATTTGGACCAGACTATAGGGTCAGATGAATAGTGCACCAGACGATATGACGTCATCTCCAGATGATACGCCCTCACTAAACGAAGCATCCTCACCAGAAGATATGTCCTTGCCAGATGAAGTGTAGACGATACATCCTCACCAGACGAAGCTTCCTCACTAGACGATACGTCCTCACCAGACGAAGCGTCTTCACAAGACGACACGTCATCACCAGACGATACGTCTTCCCCAAATGAAGCGTCATCATCAAACGAAGCATCCTCACAAAATGATACGTCTAGCGCCCTCACCAGATGATATGACATCATCAGACGATACAAACTATACTCCTAAACATCTCCACTTATAAGGATCATAACTTTCGACTCCAATGTCCAAAAATTTCATACTTTACATTGTTGAAAAGCTAGAAAGATAAGCTACAGCTTTCCAGACTAAAGTAATCCAGTTTTTTCCTTGAAGTTGGGCCTATGAAAGATTTGAAATTTTGCATTTCACAAACTTGGAATGTTCTGAGCTTAACCATTTAGCTACCAAATTGACTTCGTTAAACTCTCAAATCTCAACCTATTTGTCTCATCATCTTCAACTACAGATCAGTCATAATTCCTATCTTCCTTACTATAACATCTCACTTATACGTACGTATATATATATATATATATACATATATGTATATATATGTATATACATATACATATATATATATATATGTATATGTATATACATATATATACATATATGTATATATATATATATATATACGTACGTATAAGTGAGATGTTATAGTAAGGAAGATAGGAATTATGACTGATCTGTAGTTGAAGATGATGAGACAAATAGGTTGAGATTTGAGAGTTTAACGAAGTCAATTTGGTAGCTAAATGGTTAAGCTCAGAACATTCCAAGTTTGTGAAATGCAAAATTTCAAATCTTTCATAGGCCCAACTTCAAGGAAAAAACTGGATTACTTTAGTCTGGAAAGCTGTAGCTTATCTTTCTAGCTTTTCAACAATGTAAAGTATGAAATTTTTGGACATTGGAGTCGAAAGTTATGATCCTTATAAGTGGAGATGTTTAGGAGTATAGTTTGTATCGTCTGATGATGTCATATCATCTGGTGAGGGCGCTAGACGTATCATTTTGTGAGGATGCTTCGTTTGATGATGACGCTTCATTTGGGGAAGACGTATCGTCTGGTGATGACGTGTCGTCTTGTGAAGACGCTTCGTCTGGTGAGGACGTATCGTCTAGTGAGGAAGCTTCGTCTGGTGAGGATGTATCGTCTACACTTCATCTGGCAAGGACATATCTTCTGGTGAGGATGCTTCGTTTAGTGAGGGCGTATCATCTGGAGATGACGTCATATCGTCTGGTGCACTATTCATCTGACCCTATAGTCTGGTCCAAATTTGACCCTTTAGATGATAGAATCTATCTTCAAGATCTTCATAAAAGTTGTAGATCTTGAAGTATTCTTCAAAACCATCTAAAGAACACCCCAATATGATATATCTAAAGAAAGTTATGCTAATTGTTCCGAGATAGATACAGCGTGATTGAGGACATGAGCATGGTTGATTCTTTTGGCCATAACTTCATATCCCGACCTCCAAATTAAGTGATTCTTGAAGCGATAGATTCTCGACACATTTTCCTATCTCTCAATAAATATTTGTGGCTTTTAGAGTCTATTTGAAAGAGATTGATGGAAGGAAAAAGGAGGGATCGGTCAGGGGGCATAACTAGGTTATGAACACACTTTAGATATTTTTAAGCATATCTTGAGGTATAAAGCTCCAAATGAGATGGTTCCTATTTCAAAATAAACAAGAGGCAGAAAGCTACAATTGTTTTGAAGAAGTTAAATTGTGATTTGGTGTTTAACTGGTGTGGGCACATCACCCTTATGGGGCGATGGCTAATGAGGAGTCATTGAAATAACCCCACAAAGAAGCCTGCTCACGCTTTATGACTCCAGACTGTTGAGCTCCGAAAACTATAGAATATTAGAGTCATGTCTCACAACTCCAATGTTGGGCTACAGAAGCGGGGTCCAATAGTTATGGTATCAGAACGACTAGGTTTAGGAGAATCTGAGGCATGAAATGGGTAGTTTTGGACATGAAATGAACATGCAGTATTTTAAATGAACAACTTGCAATGTTTTGAATTGTTGTACATGACTTGAAACTATTTTGCATGAACTAATGATTTTCAATGGTTTTAAATTGAAGGAGTGACTATGTCACTTTGAAAAATAAGTCGAGGAGCTCTGACTCAATCTGGCTCTCGCCAAGGCAGCACGGATGAATCCTATGTCCTACAAGAAGCGGGGACACATTCTGCTCTGAATTCTAAGGCATCTAGTATACAACAGGAAGTGTCTCCACTACCTCCTCTGATGCCTCAAGCAAACCACATGGATCCACAGTTCTTTCAAGCATTTTCTCAGGCTTTCTCATATGCCATGGGCCAAGGGTCTCAAGTTCTAATGAAAGCTTTAGTGGAAAGGAGTGGGCAGTACTGCCCAATAAGCTCCGCAAGTATGGAGTTGTAGATTTCAATGGAACTACAAATCCGAAGAGGTTGAAGTATGGCTAAAGAGGACAGAGAGAGTCCTGATTCAGATGAAATGCTCTGATGAGGAGAAACTAGATTATGCAGTGAGCTTGCTACAGGGGGATACTTTTCATTGGTAGGAGTCAGTGCCCCACAGTCAGGACATACCGTCGATATTGACATGGAGGGACTTTCTATAAGCTTTCAGGAAGAAGTACTTCTCGAGAGTTTATATCCAAAAGAAGGCCAGAGAATTCCTAAATCTCACATAGAGAGATATGAGTATGTGTGAGTATGAGTTGAAGTTCACCCAGTTGTCACGGTACACAGCTAACATTGTGGCAAATGAGGAGGAAAAATGTAAGTTTGAAGGGGGGCTTCATCTGAAGATCAAGGAGAATGTGCTGATCCATAATTTCTGTGACTACCAGCAGTTGGTGGATGCTGCACTCCAGGCTGAAAAATTGGAGAATATAAAGAGTGAAATAAGCAGAAAGAGGAAGAGCATGAAGCAGTCTTCCAAGAAGGGAATGAGTGCTCCAATACCATAGAGGAGTGAGAGGAGTTTCTGCTCCTAGAGCGAAGTGGGGAGTAGAAGCTCTGCCAAGAATAAGCAAGTGAAGACAGTTTCAGTGCAAGCCTCAACTGTGAGGGGCAATAAAAGGAAGAAGAGAAGTAGTCACATGAATACAAACCCCCAATGTGACCATTGTGGGAAATTTCACAGGGGAGAGTGCTTCAAGTTACTTGGAGCATACTTCCAATGTAGAGAGAAGGGACATATGATCAGGGATTGTCCCTAAGCAACAAAGCAAGAGGGGTCGCTGATGTAAGCCCCAAGGAGAGCAAAAATAGGAGGGACTAGGCCAGTCACTGAGGTGAGCAGTTTTGGAGCTGTAAGGAAGGTTGTTCTTCTAGGAAGGCCAAGGGTTCAAGTTCAAGCTCAGGCTCAGGCAAGAGTGCTCGCCATGACTAGAGAGGAAGCTGCAGCTGCACTTGAAGTTATCACAGGTATGGCTCACTTATTCAATTCTACAGCATATGAGATTATTGATTCTGGCTCTACGCATTCATTTGTTTCTGCAAGCATGATTTTACATGATGTTAAATTGGTGCCATTAGATAGTCTGTTGATTGTTAGTACTCCTTTAGGGAGGAAGGTGATAATAAATCAAGTGTATAGGGATTGTAAATTATTTATTGAGGGTGCTAAAGTGGTAGTGGATCTGGGGTCTAGATGTGATACTAGGAATAGATGCCATGAAGAAATATTGTGCATAGTTAGATTGTGGCCTTAAAGAGGTAGAGTTTGACCTTGGTAATGATGAGAAGGTGACTTTTAAAGGAGACAGAAGGACACCATCACCTAAGATTGTTTCGGCTTTATTCGATGACTGGATGATGAGAAAAGAGTGTGAAGCCTTCTTGGCACACATCGTGGACACTGATGTAAATGAAGGGAAGTTAGAAGATTTTTCGATTGTGAGGGAGTTTTTAAATGTGTTTCCAGAGGACTTACCTGGTTTTCCACTGGTGCAAAAAATTGAGTTTGTCATCGACTTGATTCCCATAACTGTACCTATTTCCATACCACCGTATAGAATGGCTCCAGTTAAGCTGAAGGAGCTCAAGGAATAGTTGGAGGAACTATTAGAGAAGGGGTATATATGGCCGAGTTCGTCACCATAGGAAGCGTCGGCTCTGTTTGTTAAGAAGAAGGATGGGACATGGCGTATGTGCATTGATTACTGGAGACTCAACAAGGTGACAGTGAAGAATAAGTATCCTCTGCCTCGGATTGATGATCTGTTTGATCAGTTACAGGGAACAAAGGTCTTTTCTAATATTAACCTCAGGTCGGGCTATAATCAGCTCAGAATCAAGGAGTCTGATGTAAGCAAGACGACCTTCAGGACATAGTATGGACATTATGAGTTTTTAGTCATGCCTTTTGGATTGACCAATGCTCCAACTGCTTTTCTGGATCTTATAAATAGGATCTTCAGGGAGTATCTAGATCAGTTTGTCATAGTGTTTATCGATGACATTCTGGTTTATCCCAAGAGTGAAGAGGAACATGAGGAGCATCTCATAATAGTATTGCAAACACTAAGGGAGAAGGAACTTTATGCCAAATTCAGCAAATGTAAATTCTAGCTTCACGAAGTAATTTTCCTTGGATATGTAATATCGAAAGATGGGCTGCATGTTGATCTAAAGAAAATTGAAATAGAGGTGACTTGGCATGCAACGAAGACAGCGGTAGAAGTGAGAAGTTTTCTGGGTCTGGCAGGGTATTATAGGAGATTTGTAGAAGGATTTTCTATGATTGCTTCTTCGATGACTAAGTTGTTGAGGAAGAATCATAAGTTTATCTAGAGTGATGAATGTCAGAAGAGCTTTGAGGAGCTTAAGCACAGATTGACCAATGCACTAATCTTGAACCTGCCAGTGGGAGACAAAGGTTATACCGTATACAGTGATGCTTCGATAAAGGGTTTGGGTTGTGTGTTGATGCAAAAAGACAAGGTAATAGCTTACGCCTCGTGACAACTAAAGCTTTATAAATTGAATTACCCGACCCATGATCTGGAATTGGCAGTAGTAATTTTTACTATGAAGATTTGGAGACATTATTTGTACAGAGTTCAAATGAAGATTTTTATAGATCATAAAAGTCTCAAGTATTTGTTGAGCTAAAAGGAACTAAATTTGAGACAGAGAAGATGGTCAGAGCTAATTAAGGATTATGATTTGTTGATCAAGTATCATCCAGAAAACGCAAATGTAATGGCGGATGCTTTGAGTAGGAAATCATCAATAACCCATGTTCAGACAGTTTATCTGCCGTTATTGGGAGAGATGGCTAAGCTTAGGATAAGCTTGAAACAGGGGGAGTCAGTTTGTATTATTGAAAATTTCAGAGTGAGATCGATACTCAGGGAGAAACTTAAAGAGTTACAAGCACAGGATGTAGAATTGAGTAAGCTCCGAGAAAAAATCCAAAATGGCAAGAAATCTGAGGTGGTAGTGAGGGATGATGGACTTAAGGTTGTAGGGAATAAACTTTGTATCCCAAATGTCAAGGAAGTAAAAGATGAGATACTTGATGAGGCACATAATGCGCTTTATGCCATGCACCTAGGTAGCACCAGGATGTACAGAGATCTGAAAGAACATTTCTGGTGGGAAGGCATGAAGAGAGATGTAGTAGAATATGTGATCAAGTGTCTAGTGTGTTAACAAGTCAAAGCTGAACACCAGGCACCTTCTGACAAGTTAAGGCCATTGTCCATTCCTAAGTGGAAGTGGCAAAGGGTGACTATAGATTTTCTGATACGTTTTCCCAAGACCAGTAGGAAATATGATGCTATATGGGTCATTGTTGATCGGTTGACGAAGTCAGCCCATTTTCTGGCAATTAAACAGACTAATTCTCTGCATGTACTAGCAAAGTATATTGATGAGATAGTGAGACTGCATGGGATTCTAAATTCTATATTTTCTGACAGGGATCCTCGATTCACTTCGAGATTCTGGGGAAGCCTACAAGAGGCTCTAAGAATCAAGTTGAATTTTAGTACTACTTTTCATCCTCAAATAGATGGCCAATCTGAGAGGACTATTAGGACCCTTGAAGGAATATTCAGGGCATATGTGATGGATTTCAGGGGCGCTTGGGATAAACACTTGTCATTGATCAAATTTGCTTACAATAATTCGTATCATTCGAGCATTTAGATGTCTCCTTATAAAGCATTGTATGGAAGGAGATGTAGAACTCCGATATGGTGAAATAAAGAAGGAGAGAGGAAACTGATAGGGCCAGAGTTGCAGTCAATAAGGTTAATTTGGTTAAGCAATTGCTTAAGACAACACATGATAGAATGAAAAGTTATACTGATGCATACCAGAAGGAAATGGAGTACGAAGTCGATGAGAAAGTCTTTCTTAAGACGTCTCCTTAGAAAGGAGTTATGAGGTTTAGCAAGAATGGCAAGTTGAGTCTGAGATATGTCTGTCCTTATGAGATTATAGAGAGGATCGGACTGCTAGCTTATAGGTTGGCGTTGCCACCAAAATTGACACAGATACATGATGTCTTTCATGTGTCCATGCTGAGGAGTTATAGATCGGATTCCTTCCACATCATTCAGACCACTGAGGTTCAGTTGAGAGATGATCTAAGTTATGAGGAGATTCTAATGGAGATCTTAGACACCAAAGAAAAGGTCCTCAGGAACAAGACAGTTAAACTAATCAAAGTCTTGTAGAAAAACCATTCTGTGGAAGAGGTCACATAGGAGCCCTTGGAGGCCATGAGAGAAAAGTATCCATACCTCTTCAACGATTCAGGTAAGAATTTCGAGGACGAAATTCTTTTAAGAGGGGTAGCAATGTTGGCCACTGAAAATTTTTTCATAATAAATAAGCATGATTTGATTAATTTTGGAGTCTTGCTAGATTAATGTATATTGGAATTAATTATCATATTAATGTGAGTAAGATAATATGATATATGTTAAGAGAATTAAAGTGTTAAGGTGGAAAGTTTGCATAAGGGGTATTTTGGGAAGATTAGTTAAGCTTAAAAACTATAAAGCGTTAAAGGAAGGGTAAAATGGACATTGTGCAATCATTAAGGGTATGAAAGGGGAGAAGAATTGTTGTTGCATTTGGAAGAAGCCAAAAACATGAATGAGAAAAGAGAGAAGAGAGAAGCACGAAAAAGAGAGAAAGAAGAGAAAAGAAGGGAGGTCAACCAGGTTTCAATTTTTCTTAGTTTTAAAGAGTAATTTTGAAGGTGTTCAAAAAGGGGAAAAGAAAGAAGAAGATTAGAGCTTCCATTAGAGCTAAGAAATTCATTGTTTGGTAAAGATTCAAAGTAAGCTTATGTTAAATTTTTTGAATTTTTGAAAGGGTGTTGGTTCAAGGAGTTTGGGAAATGCATGAGTTTAAGTATTCTAAGTTCAATTTTATGCATAGGTTTCTTTGGGTTTTCCAATTGGAGTTCTTTTTGAATGGAGATTTTGGTAATGTTTGAAGGGAGGTAAGACAAGCAAGAGGAGCAAGAGGACAGACATCCTTGAGCAAGTTTTCTAGCAAGGAGACTAGGGTGGGTTACATTTTTATAAATGAATAATAAGTCATAAATGTTTCTTTCAAGAAAAGGAAATAAATGTTTTCAACTACTTGTAAATGTGCATTTATTAGTCTTTAAATGCTTTAATAAAGTACTAAATATTGTGTGTATGAATTTTTTCATGAACTATGAAACAAAAATGAAAATGATACCAAATATATTAAATCAAGTTTTTCAAAAATGTGCCAATTGGGCAAACTGTTTTCCATTCATGAATAACATATTATGTGGGTTTGTGATGGTTTGTTCTGTCAATCAAGTGCACTTGATTAAAAAGGCTTCTCCGGCTTACCTGCTAGTAGCATGAAGCTCCTTCATGGACTCCCATAAGTTAACGATTACGCAAGACCATTTTGTGGGATTGCGATAGTGCATTCTACTCACGGCTACACAGCACCCTTATAAGAAATGTATAGTATGTTCTGTTACGGATCCACCCAAACCATTCTAATGTGTTGAATTGATTTTGATGTGTTTGATTGGTTATGATGTATTTGGGAAGTTTGATGGATGTATGACTTACGTGATTTGTGAATTGGCTTAATAAGTTAAGAACTTTGTGTTTTATGATTCAATGGGAAATTGGCTTTGATCATAAAGGTTTTAAATGGTTTCTGCTTGTTACCGATTATAAAATTGTTACCCACTAGCTTTAAGCTCACCCTCATTCCTCCCCATCTACAGGCGATGAACAAGATATCGAGTGATCAAGTCGAGAGTCAAGGCATCACTCCAATTTGCATTTTTGTTCTTTTGAAGTTAGATCATGTAAAACAAGGCTTTAGT
>JANZLF010000008.1:28874925-28893282 GCA_026546835.1 Erythroxylum foetidum | reverse complement strand
TAACTTAATCAATTAATGCTACTTACTCATTTTATATCATATGCTAATTCATGCTAACTTAACTTACTTAATTAATCTAATCATGCTTAACTTTAAAATTTTTTTTTTGGGCTAACAGGTATGTCCTGACTGTGGGGAACTAACTCCCACTAATGAAAAGCATCCCCCTATATCAAGCTCAACGCATAATCTAGTTTCTCCTTATTAGAGAATTTCATCTAAACCAGGACTCTTTCTGTCCTCTTCAGCTATGCTTCAGCCTCTTTAGGATTTGTAATCCATTGAAATCCACAGCTCCATACTTGCGAAACTTATCGTACTGCCCACTCCTCTCCACTAGAGCTTGTATTGAAACTTGAGACCCTTGGCCCATGGCATATGAGAAAGACTAAAAAAAGGCTTGGGAGAACCGTGGATCCATGGGGTTTGCTTGAGGCATCGGAGGAGGCAGTGGAGGCACTTCCTGTTGCATACTAGGTGTCTCAAAATCTGGAGCAGAATCTATTCCAGCATCTTGTAGGACATAGGATTCATCCGTGCTCCCCTGGCAAGAGCAAGATCGAGTCAGAGCTCCTCAAGTTCTTTTTTGAGGTTGCATAATATCTCCTTCAATCTACAACCATTGAAAATCTTTAGTTTATGCAAAACAGTTTTAGATCATGCAAGTAATTCATTTAAAATACTGCATGTTCATTTCATGTCTTAAACCACCCATTTCATGCCTAGGATACTCCTAAACCTAGTCGCTATGATATTAAACTGTTGGACCATGTTTCTGGAACCCAATATCCGAGTTGTGAGACATGAGCCTAATACCTTGTTATTTCTGGAGCCCAACAGTCCAGAGTCATAAAGCGTGAGGGGGCTTCCTTATGGGGTTATTTCAATGACTCCTCATTAGCTATTGCCTCATAAGGGTGATGTGCCCACACCAGTTAAACACCAAATCACAATTTGACTTCTTCAAAACAATTGTAGCTTTCTACCTCTTGTTTATTTTGAAATAGGAACCATCTCATTCTAAGCTCTATAACTCAAGATATGCTTTTAAAAAATCCAAAGTGTGTTCATAACTTAATTATGCCCCTCTGACTGATCCCACCTTTTCCTTCCATCAATCTCTTTCAAATAAACCCTAAAAGCTACAAATTTTTATTGAGAGGTAGGAAAATGTGTCGGGAATCTATGGCTTGAAGAATCACTTAAATTGGAGGTCGGGTTATGAAGTTATGGCCAAAAGAATCAACCATGCTCATGTCCTCAATCATGCTGTATCTATCTTAGAACAATTGGCATAACTTTCTTTAAAGACATCAGATTGGATATTCTTTGTATGGTTTAGAAGAAAACTTCAAGATCTACAACTTTTATAGAGACCTTGAAGATAGATTCCAACATCTAAAGGGTCAAATTTGGACCAGACGATAGGGTTAGATGAATAGTGCACTAGACGATATGACATCATCAGACGATATGTCATCTCTAGATGATACGCCCTCACCAGATGAAGCATCCTCACCAAATGATACGTCCTCGCTAGATGAAGCGTCCTCACCAGACGATACATCCTCACTAGACGAAGCGTCCTCATTAGATGAAGCGTCCTCACCAAACGATACGTTCTCACCAAATGAAGCATCATCACTAGACAATACGTCCTCACTAGACGAAGCGTCCTCACCAGACGATACGTCATCACCAGATGAAGCGTCCTCACCAGATGAAGCATCCTCATCAGACAAAACATCCTCATCAGATGATACATCCTTACCAGACAATATGACATCATTGGACGATACAAAATATACTCCTGAGCATCTCCACTTATAAAGATCATAACTTTTGACTCTAATGTTGAAAATTTACTTGCTTTATACTGTTGGAAAGCTAGAAAGATAAGCTATTCCAGAAGAAAACTTTGACTAATTTAGCCTAAATTAGTCCAAATTTTCCCCTAAAGTTGGTACATAATTTATACACCTATGAAAGACTTGAAATTTTGCATTTAGTAAACTTGAAATGTCCTGAGCTTAATCATTCAGCTACCAAACTGACTTCATTAAAATCTCAAATCTCAACTCATTTGTCTCATTACCTTCAACTACATCGGATTAGTCATAATTCCTATCTTCCTTCTCGTAACATCTCACTTATGCGTACATGTATATATATCAACGATTTATGCTCCAAAATCATCAACTCAAGATGATAACTTCTTCACGTGTATCTAAATTTCAACTCACTTCATCCATGCACCATTCACACTTCATTATCATTAAAAGAATAAAGTTTTTACAACACTTTAGTGGGCATTTCGAGCCACCTTACATCATATTCCAAAAATACCAACTTTACAAGAACAATAATTTCTCAAAATGCGACTAAAGCCTTGTTTTACATGATCTAACTTCAAAAGAACAAAAGAACAAAAATGCAAATTGAAGTGATGCCTTGACTCTTGACTTGATCACTCGATATCTCATTCATCGCTTGTAGATGGGGAGGAATAGGGGTGAGCTTAAAGCTCGTGGGTAACAGTTTTATAATTGGTAACAAGCAAAAATCATTTAAAACCTTTATGATCAAAGCCTATTTCCCATTGAATCATAAAACACAAAATTTTGAACTTATTAAGCCAATTCACAAAACACATAAGTCGTATATCCATCAAACTTGCCAAATACATCATAACTAATCAAACACATCATAATCAATTAAACACATCAGAATGGTTTGGGTGAATCTGTAACATAATGTACTACACATTTCCCATAAGGGTCCTGTGTAGTCATGAATAGAACGTACTATTGCAATCCTAGAAAATGGTCTTGCGTAGCCGTGAACTTATGGGATTTTGTGAAGGAGCTCCATGCCATTAGCGGGCAGGTAGGAGAAGCCTTTTTAATCAAATGCACTTGACTGACAGAACAGACTACCACAAACCCACATAACATGTTATTCATGAACAAAAAACTGTTTGCCCAATTGGCACATTTTTGGGAAAACTTGATTTCATATATTTGATATCCATTCAAAATCATTTCCATTTTTGTTTCATAGTTCATGCACAAAATTCATACACACAACATGTAGCACTTTCTCAAAGCATTTAAAGAACAACAAATGCACATTTACAAGTAGTTGAAAACATTTATTTCCTTTTCTTGAAAGAAACATTGATGGCTTATTATTAAATTATAAAAATGTAGCCACCTTAGTCTCCTTGCTTGAAAAGTTGCTCAAGGATGTCTCTCCTCTTGCTCCTCTTGCTTCTCTTGCCTCCCTTGGAACATTAGCAAAAATCCCCATTCAAAAAGAACTCCAATTGGAAAACCCAAAGAAATCTATGCATGAAATTGACCCTAGAATACTTGAACCCATGCATTTCCTAAGCTCTTTGAGCCTACACCCTTCCAAAAATCCACAAGATTTAACATGACCTTACTTTGAATCTTCACCAAACAATGAATTTCTTAGCTTTAATGGAAGCTTTAATCTTTCTCTTTCTTTTTCCCTTCTTGAACACCTTCAAAATCACTCTTTGGAACTAAGAAAAATTGAAACCTAGTTGACCTCCCTTCTTTCTCTTCCATCTCTCTTATTCGAGGTTCTCTCTTCTCCCTTTTCTCATTCACGTTTAGGGCTTAGTTTGATATGTATTTAATTGTAAATTCAATCATCTAGTGTGTGTTTAGGTTAGAATTGTGTTAATTTGT
The DNA here is from genome assembly GCA_026546835.1 of Erythroxylum foetidum. Taxonomy (NCBI): domain Eukaryota; kingdom Viridiplantae; phylum Streptophyta; class Magnoliopsida; order Malpighiales; family Erythroxylaceae; genus Erythroxylum; species Erythroxylum foetidum. Next base: position 28,889,566 of record JANZLF010000008.1, on the reverse strand, counting down.
TAATTATTCATTTACTGAGTAATTTATGGCCTACTACAAGTGTTTGAGCTTAAATATTATATTTTTAAGGCACCTTGATGTGTTTGTTAGTGTTTTAGGGTTAACATCGAAGAATAGAGAAGTTTTGGATACATTCGAGGTGAAACAACGACCAATAATTGTGACATAATAGGCCACGATTGATAGAAGCCTAGGACATGGCCCACGATTGTGGCTTGCACGTTTTCTAATCTAAACGATGTAGGCCATAATCATGGGCTACATCTGAGCCTTCTATTACGATTGTGGCTTGCATTCCATAATTGTGATAAAAGGCTTGAATGTGGCCTACGATTATGACCTACAATGGGTAGACGCATAGACGTGAAGTTTAAAGGGATTTTTCAGGCCTTTCAAATCCCAAATAAACCCTATGGCCATTTAGAACACAAATTATATTTAAATAAAAAGACAAAGAGGCAAAAAGGGAGCTTTTGCATCAGCCACCTTGAAGAAACCCTAGGGAGAATTCATCAAGACATAAAGGAAGAGACGAAGAAGCAGACTCGATGTATTTCTTGGATTAGGAGTTTCCCGACGTCGTTGCCTTGCATCATCCATTCAGATCGTGTATCCTATCTATGTTTAGTTTTATTACTATATAGAATTGGATTGAATAGTTGATGATAGGATGTTGAATGATGAGGATGTTCTAAAGTCACCTTCAGAGTTTTATCTTTGAATTAATGAAATCTAATTGTTTGTGTGGTTATTGGATTTTTTGTGGTTTAATTCTGTGTGTGCATAATTCAATAATAAACTGAGAAGGTGAATCAAAAGAAAAATGATTAAATTAGGCTAACGAGAAATAGGTAATTGAATAGAACAAGAATTAAATCAAATTTGATAAATTGTGCGAAGAGAGATCTTGCATAGATTTCTGATAGTTTATTAGAGAACTTCAAAACTAATTAGGGTTTTGGATATGTTGTTAATTGAGAGAGTGCAACTTCCATAATCTGATTAGAGTTTACAATTTAGAGTTAATGATTATAACTCGAGAAAGAGTAATCAACCCTAGGATCTTCTAGAACCAACAATCCGACAATTCATAATCAGTTAGGTTAGCAATAAGTATAGGTAAAATTCCTTTTCTCTTAATTGGTAATTTCCTTCGGTTGATTCTTAGGTATGTGTTACAACTGCTAAATATTTAATATTTTCATGTTTCATTCTTAATTCAATTGATTAAAATAAATTCTCATTTTTAGTTCCATACAGCTTGAATTCTTGTGATTTGGTTATAGCCTTAGATTTTAGGATTAAATTATCCCTCCTCGTGGGATCGACACCTTAGGTAATACACTAACGAACCATGTAGTTGCAGATTATCGAAGGTTATTAATTCAAACTTACACACATCAAACACCTAAATAAGTTTTTGGTGCCGTTACCAGGGAGGTGTAGATTAGTTTAGTTCTTTAGTCTAGCGTTTTGTTTGGTTCAATTTTGACCCTCTAGATGACAAAATCTTGCTTCAGTGTCTTTATGAAAGTTATATATCTATAAGTCCTCTTTTAAACCAAAAATAATGACCTTGATCTAATATCTATAAAGAAAGTTATGTCCATTTGTTCCAAAATAGGTCTTAGACTGAAGCCTTTTGTCTAACCTCTCATCTAGTATCGTGTAGTGTTTGGTCTGGTTCAATTTTGGCCATATAGATGGCAAAATATTGCTTCAATGTCTTCATGAAAGTTTTCATCTATAAGTCTTCTTTCAAACCGCCAAGAATGACCTTGATCTGATATCTATAGAGAAAGTTATGCCCATTTGTTCTAAAATAGGTCTTAGACTGAAGCCTTTTGTCTGGTATCATCTAACATTTCGTCTGGTTCAATTTTGATCCTCTAGATGACATAATCTCGCTTTGATGTCTTCATGAAATTTGTATATATATAAGTTCTCTTTTTAACCGTAAAGAATTACCTTGATCTGATATGTATAGAAAAAAGTTATGCCCATTTTTTCTAAAATAGGTTTTAGATTAAAGCCTTTTGTCTGACCTTTCGTTTTGTTCAATTTTGACCCTCTACATGACAAAATCTCCCTTTGGTGTCTCCATGAAAGTTATATATTTATAAGTCCTCTTTTAAACCGTAAGGCATGACCTTGATATGATATCTATAGCGAAAGTTATGCCCATTTAGGTCTTAGACTTAAGCCTTTTGTACGACTTTTTGTCTAGTATCGTCTAGTGTTTTGTCTAGTTCAATTTGGACCCCTAGATGAAAAAATCTTGCTTCGGTGTCTTCATGGAAGTTGTATATCTATAAGTCCTCTTTTAAACCGCCAAGAATGACCTTGTTCTAATATATATGGAGAAAGTTATGCTCATTTGTTCCAAAATAGGCCTTAGACTAAAGCCTTTTGTCTGATCTTTTTTCTAACATCATCTAGGCTTTGATCTAGTTCAATTTTGACCCTCTAGATGACAACCTATCGCTTTGGTGTCTTCATGGAAGTTGTATATCTATAAGTCCTCTTTTAAACCATCAAGAATGACCTTGATTTGATATCTATAGAGAAAGTTATGCCCATTTGTTCTAAAATAGGGCTTAGACTGAAGCCTTTTGTCTGATCTTTTGTCTAACATCATCTTGCCTTTGATCTAGTTCAATTTTGAACCTCTAGATGACAAAGTCTCCCTTTGGAGTCTTCATGAAAATTGTATATCTATAAGTCCTTTTTTAAGCTGTCAACAATGACCTTGAATTGATATCTATAGAGAAAGTTATGCCAATTTATTCTAAAATAGGTCTTAGACTGAAATCTTTTGTCTGACCTTTCGTCTGGTATCATTTAGCATTTCTTCTAGTTCAATTTTAACCCTCTAGATGACAAAATCTCACTTTGGTGTCTTCATAAAAATTGTATATCTAAAAGTCCTATTTTAAATCGTCAAGAATGACCTTAATCTAAAATCTATTGAGAAAGTTATGCCCTTTTGTTCTAAAATATGTCTTAGACTAAAGCCTTTTGTCTGGTATCATCTAGCGTTTTTTCTGGATCAATTTTGACCCTTAAGATGACAAAATCTCACTTCGGTGTCTTCATGAAAGCTATATATCTATAAGTCCTCATTTAAACCATAAAGAATGACCTTGACCTGATATCTATAGTGAAAGTTATGCCCATTTGTTCCAAAATAGGTCTTAGATTGAAGCCTTTTGTCTGACCTTTCGTTTAACATCATCTAGCGTTTCGTCTGGCTTAATTTTGACCCTATAAATGCAAACTATTTCTTTGGTGAGTTCATGAAAGTTATGTATCTATAAGTCTCTTTCAAACCGTCAAGAATGACCTTGATCTGATATCTGTAGAGAAAGTTATGCCCATTTGTTCTAAAATAGGCCTTAGACTGAAGCCTTTTATCTAGTATCGTCTGGTTAAATTTTGACCCACTAGATGACAAAATCTAACATCAGTATCCTCATAAAAATTCTATTTCTATAAGTCTTCTTTTGAACTGTAAAGAATGACCTAGATCTGATATCTATAGAGAAAGTTATGCCCATTTGTTCTAAAATAGGTATTAGACTGAAGTCCTTTGTCTGACCTTTCATCTGGTATCGTCCAGCGTTTTGTCTGGTTCAATTTCCTCTAGATGAGAAAATCATGTTTAGGTTTCTTCATGAAAGTTATAGATCTATAAGTCCTCTTTTAAACCACCAAGAATGTCGTTGATTTGATATCTATAGAGAAAGTTATGCCCATTTATTCTAAAATAGATATTAGACTGAAGCTTTTTGTCTGACCTTTTGTCTGGTATCGTCTAGCATTTCGTCTGGTTCAATTTTCTCTAGATGACAAAATCTCGGTTCAATGCCTTCATGAAACTTTTATATCTATAATTCCTCTTTTAAACTGTCAAGAATGACCTTGATTTGATATATATAGAGAAAGTTATGGTTATTGGTTTCAAAATAGGTCTAAGACTGAAGCCTTTTGGTTGTCCTTTCATCGGGCATCGTCGGGCATTTTGACTAGTTCAATTTTGACCCTCTAGATGGCAAACTATCACTTTGGTGTCTTCATGAAAGTTGTATATCTATAATTCCTCCTTTAAAATTTCAAAAATGATCTTGATCTGATATCTTTAGCGAAATTCATGCCCTTTTGTTCTAAAATAGGTCTTAGACTGAAGCCTTTTGTCTGGTATCGTTTAGCATTTCGTCTGGTTCAATTTTGACCCTTTAGATTACAAAATTTTGCTTCATTGTCTTCATGAAAGTTATATATCTTTAAGTACTCTTTTAAACCATAAATATTGAACTTGATCTGATATCTATAGAAAAAGTTATGTGCATTTGTTCCAAAAAAGGTCTTAGATTGAAGCCTTTTGTCAAACCTTTCGTCTGGTATCGTCTAGCATTTGGTCTGGTTCAATTTTGACCCTCTAGATGGCACACTATTGCTTTGGTGTCTTGATGAAAGTTTTTTATCTATAAGTCCTCTTTCAAACCGTCAAGAATGACCTTGATCTAATATTTATAGAGAAAGTTACGGCCATTTGTTCAAAAATAGGTCTTAGACTGAAGCGTTTTGTTTGGTATCTTCTAGCATTTCGTCTGGTTCAATTTTGACACTTTAGATGACAAAATATCACTTTGGTTTCTTCATGAAAGTTGTATATATATAAGTCCTCTTTTTAACAGTAAATAATGACCTTGATCTAATGTCTCTAGACAAATTTATGCCTATTCGTTCTAAAATGTGTATTAGACTAAAGCCTTTAGTTTGACTTTTCGTCTGGTATTGTCTAGCATTTCACCTGGTTCAATTTTGACCCTCTATGTAACACCCCACTCCCGCAAGACCTGAACCTGACATCGATGGTTGATATTTGAGTCTGTGCGCCACGAGGGTGGCATGCCAGAGCACTCAATCGTTCCAATTTCAGTACCTATTTTTTTAATACAATCAAATACGCCAAAATCAGTAGTCAATTTGGTCTCACTTTGTTTGTTAAACATTTTCAAACACAAAGTTATGACCAATACACAACTCATCAAAATTTCACTAGTCACTTGGACCTAAATTCAAATGCAAAACATTTCCAAATTCAAAAGTTATTACATACCGAACCATTCAAATACATATGATACAAAATATGCGGAATATACAATTTAGCACGAAAATAAAGAAAATACAATGCAGACGCGAACCGGTCCCGACCTCTATCTTTCCCTTGCATGCAGTAGGTATACTCCCGTTGCCTAACGGGGTATTCTTTTGAGCCTAAAAAATATTTGCAAATTTTGGGTGAGTTTTGAGAACTCAATGAGTGACCATCATCAATGGTTCATCCAATCACATAACACATAATCTCATTCACAACATTTCACACTTCACATTCCATAGATATAATCATTCATATTATACATATGCAGTGCACATGAGACCCACTTTTCATTTATTACTTTGTTATGACTGAGTGCCTAAACTGTCCCATATAGGGCTCATTAATAACTGTCCCTTACCCGCTTGGGGGATACAGGGCTCATTAAATGTTGAGCCTGAGGCTCTAATTCACTTTTGAGCTCGAAACTCATTTTTTCTCGTTAAGCTTTAAGCTCTGATCGGTGGCTACTCTAGTCACAACAACCATTATGTTTCATGCATTCATGAAATGAAATGCATCAGTCACATTTGCATGATCCACATTTACCCACATTCACAAATCATCAGACCGTAGTCCGGCATTCAACATTAGAGTTGAGTATCACTTTTCATTTACATGCAAATGCACATTCAAACTCATTTGTCGTCGGACTGAGGTCTGGCATTTAACAGTCATATTATGCACACTTATTTCATCCCATTCACATACAAGTAACACTTTAATATTTCATTCATACCTTACATTCATCAGACCTTCTGTCCAAAACCCATCACAATCAATCACATTCACTTCAATTAATTAAAAAAATTCAAATAACAAGCAATAAAGTGAGACCATTTCGATCTACTCACAGTACGCTCCAGTTTAGCGTTCGCTTCTAAATTCTGGAAACGCCTGACTGTGGACGTTCTAACCTGCACAACCCATTTATACAAGATACACATACATCACACTTTGTACAATCATAAGTGTTAAATAATGCACAAGACTAAAATGAAATATGTACAATGCATGTTCATGACAATCCTGAGTATTTTACCATTAATTTCTTTACAAAAAAATCATACCCATTTCAAAACTCATCTAAGAATAATTAATAATTAGATTTATGCCTCAATAAAAACCATTAAAATCTCCATTCCTTTCTTAACAACTCACTTCAGAATTTTTTTCCAAGTCACACTTTCGGGTCCAGAAAGTGATATTGGTATAATTTGTCATACTATCTTCTAGAAAAGTGCTCCTCTATGTCTTATCTTTCCATTGACACAAAAATCACTCAATTTGGTTCACCAATTTGAAAGATATACCTCAAACATTATCGGGTTATCCCAATTCAAAAACAGTGTACTATGCACAACTTTCATCCAGAAATGCACTATCTTAAAGAAGGAATTGAAATTCTACTTCTTGAGACAATTTATAGGCCTATATCTCTAGTTTACTCCAAATTAAAATGCGTCTTATTTGTAATCCTACAGAGCAAGATATCACCAAACTATGCACTTGTAGATTATAAAGGGTTAATAATTAAAACTTACACACAACTAAACACCATTCAAGTTTTTAGTGTCTTTACTGGGGAGACAATTATTTTAGTTCTTTAGTCTAACACATTTTAGTTATTTTTTAGTTTCCTTTATTTCTTTCTATTTCTGAATCTGTGTTGTTGCATAAACACAAGAGTTCCGAGAAGTTTGAGTTGTGCAACTAAAACCTTAGAGCTAGATATAACTCGATTGGAAAAATCAATTATGGAAGCTCGGCATGAAGAAGAAGAAGAAATTGTAAAAGTAACCATGGTCGAGGAATTTCAACAAGATTTGGATCATGGAGCAAACCAAAGATGTCAACAAAGAACCTTTATGGATTTCATAAGACCAAGGTTCAATGTGGGTAACCAAGGAGTAGCTAGGCCACTCATACTAGCAGCCTCTTTTAAAACTAAACCAGCCCTCCTAAACATGCTTCAATAGAATGTTTAATTTTATGGACCAACTTGAAGATCCCAATTCACATATAGTAAATTTCTTTGAAATCTGTGATACCTTTTGGTACCATCAAATGTTAGAGGATGCAGTAAAAATTAGGCTTTTCCCTTTTACCCTAAGAGATAAAGAAAAGGCCTGGTGCTACTCCCTCAACCCAGCCAATGTCACATGAAGATTATTAAGGGATTCCCATTTTCTAGTAAAGTTATAGGGAAGTGATTGATGAAGCGTGGGAAGGATACAAGGACCTGCAATGAAAATGGCCACGCTATAAATTACCTAAGGAGTTCTTGTTGCAAACATTCTATCATGGAGTAAGCCCACATACGAGAGGCACGATTGATGTAGGTTTAGGAGGATCACTAATGAGAAAGATAGTAGATGAAGCAAAAGAGTTGATTGAGGAGATGGCGAGTAATAGCTGCCTATGGACGAACGAGTAGAGTAGAACAAAAATAAGTTGTATATGTTGATCAAATGATGGAGATGTAGGCGAAAATTGACAACTTATCTCAACAGCCTAATAATATGAAGGCTTCATCCTCAATTTCGGTAAAAGTCATGTAAATAAAGTGTGAACTATGTGGACAAATGGACATGATACGGTGGACTGGTTCTTGATGAAGGATAACGATCTGGAGTAAGTTAGTTATATGGGAGCTTAATATAGACAAGGAGAGGGAAACAATCCCGGGTCCAACATATACAATCGTGGGTGGAAGAATCCAACCTAACTTCTCTTAGACGAACAATGTTAGAGGATAATTTAGACCCCAAGGACAAGCAGGTTTCCAACAAGATAAACTAAGATCAATGGCATCCAAGTTGGATAGGATTTTAGAGTTAAAATAGATAGGGCATTCACAGATTTAGGAACGAGTATTCATATGATGCCTTACACCTTTATTCAAAAATTAAGGTTAGAAGAGTTAGAACCCACTATAATGCTAGTAAAGATGGAAATAGAATAGTTCATCGATCGAAGGGTATTGTTAAGGATGTGCAAGTACGAATCAATATATTTAACTTCCTTATAGACTTCTTTGTATTAGATATTGGAGAAGATGTGGAAAATCCTATGGTTCTTGGACAACCATTCTTCACTACTGCTTGCTCAATAATTGACGTTTATGGGGATGAACTAACTCTGAGGGTTGGAGAGCATCAGATAACCTTCACTGTTTCAAAGAATGACAATAGTTATCCCTTACTTCTAGCTAATATCAAAGAAACTGAACCTTCAGGACAATGGGAAGATATTGAGAATCTTGGGAATGCATTTAGAAAGAAACGATTGCAGAGGAGAAGACAAAGGAAGGTGAAGCATAAGGAAGGTGGAACCCAAGGCATGGTATCTCATGTGCAAACTATAAGGTCGATGACTAAACGATTCATTTGAGCCACCTTGAGCACAAGAAGAGCATCGAGCTACCAATGTTAAAAGAAGCACTACATTGGAGGCAACCCATAGATTGTTAATTCCATGTTATTTCCTATGACATTTAGATAGTTTAAATTCCATAGTTAGGTTATTTCATTTCCAAATAAGGTTGAGAAGGCATAGCAATTGGACATAAATTAGATGATCGAGGAAGTAAGTAAAAAATTGGTGAAAGAGCTATAAAAGAGTTAGGAAGGGACCTCAGGAATGTGTAGAAGGACGAAAACAGAAAAAATTGGAAAATCGGTGGAATTAATGCAGGTCACGATCATGTCCTACAGTAGGGTAAAATTGTCCACGCAATTTTTAGCTAATTTTTTTTTACCATTTTACCCTTCCTTCACCTATATTTTCATTTCAAACTTCATTTTTTCAATCAATTTTATTTTAACTTTATCACTCTAAGTTTAGAACCTCCAAACACTCTCAATTCTCTCTAACCAACTTCCAAATTACCACTTTATTCTAACTTCCACCTATTTGTAGTCCATTATGTAGTGCATTAAACAATTAGTGAAGTGTAACCAATCATTGGGAAGAAATCAAGTCTCAGACCGAGGGTAAAGGAACTGGATTGAAGATTTCAAAGCACCCTTCCTAATCTACACAGAGGAGGAAGGTATTTGATTCCAATCCCTTCATGTTAAATAGATAGTAGTCCTAAAGTAATTTGATTTTGCTAAGCTCGATAGGCTAGAATTGCAAGATTGGGTAGAGAATGTAGCAAAATGAATTTAGTAGATTAAGTTCATACACTTCCAATATCCTATCTATCAAGAGCTCACCCTTGAATTCTTCACTTCCCTTTAGTTCAAAAGTAGTAACCTTAAGGAAATTATTTTCAAGAATTTACCGAAAAATAAATAGAGATAGGGGTGGAAATGACAAGATTTAAGATGTACAAGCAAAGCAAAATTGAAAAGTTGAACTTGGAATTTAGGATCTGGTATAAGACTATTTTAGTGAATTGAGATCATAATTTCAAGATGGATATGCGTCTATAATTCTAAATTGATTAAGAACGTACGTATGGAAGATGAAACAAATGATAGTGATATATGTAGAAGTTCTTAAGGTTATGCCAACCAGTTTTTATGAGTACATATCCGATAATGTGGTTACAATGGAGAATAATGTGATTGAGTGCATACGAGATCTATATTTGGATATGGCATAGGAGATAATCTATGATCCCTATAATTGAAATTATGAGAAGAATCAGAGTAACAAGATGAAAGTATAGTATAGGTGCTTATGCTGAAAAGGTAACTATTATGGAGAAGTAATTTTTTAGTAGTCATAAAATATTCAAAGGTTGCTCAGAATCAATTTTGATTGATGTATCATTATAATGAGATATGAATTGGTGACCTGATTAAATTAATTTTATATATAAGATGTAATGGTTTTAATGGTACATGCCAAAATATAAGAGTAGACGAATATGCCTCTTATTTCATTAAGTTTTATTATAAGGAATATTTTGATAATGTAAAGTGTGATAGAAATTGAAATTATTGAAATATCATGAAAAGTTAAAATTGATCTGATTGAGGTATTAGGAATGGCTAAAACAACAACGATGAATATAGTTGATTGATAAACATTACATGAACAATATAGGTGATAGTAGCAAGAAATCTTCTTTTGAAGAAGAATTTCATTGAATTAGGTTAAGCTGATCAAATAGTTTATATTATGGATGATCAATGAAAGAACAAATCAAAAATTAATATGTAATGAATCAAAAGTGAATATTGGAGTCATGTCCCTAGGGGAGACTCAAGCATAAGAGGTAGAGTATGCTACTGAGAATGTATGTATTTTGTTTAATGTAAAGTATCCAACTACGTGAGTGGATTCCTGAATTTGAGGAGACATTAATTACTAATATGAGGAGAACTTAGATGCACATTATATTCTATGTGAATATGCATAAGAGATATAAAATAAATTTTGATGAATGTGTTACCAACACAACAAGTTAAGTTTGCAAATAAAATTGGAATGTGTGGAGAAACTAGTATGAATCAGCAAACATTGGAATAGGTCAATGTGAAATATGAGGAAATCTAAAGAATGGAGAAAATCATTTAAGAAAGGTAAGTCAATTAGGAAGTTGAAAATAATGTGAGATAATGTTACCTCATCAAGGAATTAGTTAGTTAAGGAATTATGAGAACTAATCATAGGCATATGGAGCTTTGGAAATATTTTTTCGAGTTAACAAATGCCCCGACAGTACTATAGTATTGAAGATTAAAGCGATCTAAGAAAATTTTGATAATATATTAAATGTATTCAAAAAATTGAGACGAATAGTTTGAATACTTGAGGAAAAACGTGTAAATCGTGTGAGTAATGAAAGTAAAGAGAATTTTTTAGGAATTATAACACCGATATTAATTATATCATTTGGATTTGGAGATTTTATAGTATACAATGATGTTGTATCAGAGATTAGGATAAAATCCCATGCAGCATGATAAAGTGATTTCATATGCATGGAGACAATTGAAACCTCATGGGTTGATTATTTGATACATGAATTGAAACTTGCTACAATAGTGATTGCTTAAAAGTTGGAGACAATTATATATATAGAAACATCTTGGATATATATAAATATATAGATCAGTAAACTTTGAGGTAGTTATTGAGTTAAGAGAAGCGAGTACGAGACTGAGACAATGAATAGAAGTACTAAAAGTTTATGATTGTACAAATGAGTATTTCCTATAAAGTTAGTGTTGAATTTAATACATTAAGAAGAAATCCCAATAGCATAATTCAGATATTGAGGTTATCAGATCTAGTGCAAAAAGGAGCATAGAATGTGGAGTTGAATTTTGGGCAAATCAAAGTACTATTTGCTATGGAATTGAAGATCAGTTCAAATGAAAGGATTAACAAAGACCAAATTGAGGATTTAGAAATTGTGAATCTTACTAAGGAATTGGAAATGAATACAAATTTTGAGTTCGAATATGAAGAAGGATACTTTGTGATTGAAATAGGAAGTATGTGTACCGATAAAGATGATTGAGGAAGGAGATTGTTAGAGAAGCATAAATAACAACCTATGATATACACCCTAGTGGGATTATACCGAGATAGCGTTTGATTGCTAAGGAAGTAGAAACAAATGACCACAATTGTGAGATGCCAACAGTCTTCACTGTTGTAGATATGCTTAAAGTTTATATGTTTGGAGTTCATTCTCTATGTACAACTTTGATTAACTTTCAGAATAACAATCATTATCGCAATGAAGTCATTAGAATATTGTATGGGGCATTATACTACAAAAGGATTCATCTACACTTACATTTAAAATGAATAAGGCCTAAAATAGTTGAAGGTCAGGATTAATTTAAAGGATATTATTAATGAGTGAAATGAATCTATAATAGAAACTAAATGATTCAAAATGAATAAAGGAGTTGGTAGATCAACACTGAAAGTATGGAGTAAAGTGAGATGAACATAAGAATTAAGTGTATTAACACTACAGTTATGTGAATTATTAAGTGACAGATAAATTGTCTTTGAAAGTATCTCCTTGCCAAGGTGGGCTTACATTAAGAACAATTTATGCTCAGGTTAGAAAAAGGATTAGCCATGTCCGATATGAATTGATCAGTAGGAAATTATTATGAATTAGTGATAATGATGAAAGATATCTTAGATTCAATGTGATATTTATGAGTATGTTAAGAAATATTGATATGATATGATATTGGTGTTATCGACACAAGAAGTGGGAAAATTGTGAGTAATCTGAACATAATGAGAAACTAGTTAAAAAAGTGAATGACCAAGTAAAGGATTGAAAGACCGAGTGAGTTTATTGACTATGGTCATTTGAAAAAAATTATTCAAGGGATGAAGTTAAATGGAAAATGGAGGAACATCCTGCCTTTTTGATCAATTAGGTAAGAATTTCAAGGACGAAACTCTTTTGGGTGGAGAGAATTGTTGGACCCTAAAATTTTTTCAATTATTATTGATTTATTTGTTTCATTATTTTTAGAATTGAGTCACTAATTTGATGGGCATAAATAGAGATTTGAAATTAGATGGAAAGATTTTAATTAAGTTAGAATTAATAAGGTGTTTAAGAAGATTAAATGAGTTAGGAGGTAAATGAAAGAAGGGGCAAAATGGGAAGACCAAAGGAGAGGAGGGGTATTTTTGGAAGAACAAGACCAAAATGTGGTCTTACTTAACAAAAAGAAGAGAAGCATCATGAGAGGGAGAGAAGAAGAGAAAATAACAAAGAGAGGAAGAGAAGTAGAGAAAAAGAAAAAAAAGATCAAGCTAAGGTTTTGGAGATCTTGGAGATTTTGAAGACATTGAAGCTAAACAAGTAAGTTTAAGCATTTACCCTTCGTGATTTATTTAGTGAAGCATATTTAGTGAAAGTTAGAAGTGAAATGAAAGTGAAAATGAAGTGGAATATGTAGAGGAGCTTGTTGATGAATGGTATATGTAAATGTTTTATTTTTGGTTAATAATTAAAGATAGATTATGATTTGTTTATGGATGATATTGAGTTGAAATGGAGTAAGGAATGAAGTGTAAATGAGGTAGAAAGGGATGGTTTTTGCATAAGATGTGTTAGATGTAGATGTTGGATGTGAAAATTTTAGAAAATGGGATGACGGATGGAACTTTCGTAGGCTTTTGGACAAGTTAGCTGTGGCGAAGTCGACTTTCCTATATGAACATGTTTTGGTATTTTGACGATATCTTGTTTTGTAGTTATCCAATTGGAGTGATTTTTGAATTGTAAACTAGAGATATAGGACAAAAATTTTTCTGAAGCAATCAAATTTTAATTTAGTCTCTAAGAATCTCAATATTTGGATGGACGTTGAGCACAGAATACTGTTTCAGCATAAAAATAGTCCATAAATGTTTGAGGTATAACTTTCAGATTTCTAAACCAAATTGAATGATTTTAGTGTCATTAGAAAATAAAATGAGAAAAAATTTTCTAGAATGAAGTCTTATCAAATATCTTCATTTACCTAATTAGAATGATCATAGAAAATTGACCCGAAGGTTGGGACTTTTGGAAGAGTTTGAGTATTTAGGATTTATCTTAGTGATTATGTCATATATGGGTCCTCAAATTGTATTCCTATTGAATGGGAATTTTTGTCATTGATAAAGGGAATTAAGGAAGGCAAGAGGGTCAAGAGGAGAGGCACCTTGGAGCAAGTCTATAAGTAAGGAATTCAAGATGAGTAATATATTTATGGTTAATGTGTAATATGAGCAAGTTTGTCTTATTGGTGAATATATACTAAATTGCTTGAATTGAATGCATGTATATTGCTTGAATTGAATGCATGTATATTGGTGAATATATAACCTTGCAGGGTCCTTAGCTATAACTCCACATTCGTGGCGAGCGCACACTATGTAAACACCAAAAATCATAGGTTGACTTATTCATACAAAATTTAGCCTTATGTCTCGAGATCGATTTGAAACAAGAATCACCTCAAACGGAGTTGTATAACTCAAGTTACGCTCAAAAAGCCTAAAAGATCTCATACTCCAAATATGATCTCCAAACCGACCTCTCACTTACTTTAACGCAAACATTTTCAATTTAACTCCAATAGGTACAAATTTTTGTAGAGAGAAAGATAAATGTCTTAGAAAACTAATGGTTTAAGTCTCACCTTAATTGGAAGTCGGATGACAGAGTTATGCTCAAAGTAATAGACTATGTTCACTTCCAAAATCAAAATGAAACTCTTTTGGCGCGATTATCATAACCTTTAATCTAGATGTCGGATTGAGTTCGTTCTTTGACCATTAGAAAGAAGACATCTAGATCTACAACACTCATGAAGACCATAAAATGATATTCGGCCTCTAACAATGTTCCAAAACACCATCTTTCCCGTAGCTGTCCGTTTAACGGACACATTCGGGTGAAAGTGCTCCAAAAGCTTCGAGAATGTCCGTTAAACGGACATGCAAGTCCGTCTAACGGACATGGGCAGGCTAAGGGGTGTTTTTGCACCC
>JANZLF010000008.1:28850559-28863616 GCA_026546835.1 Erythroxylum foetidum | reverse complement strand
TACTAATTATTCCCTATCAATCCCATCCTACGACAAATTTCCTATTTTACCCTTCCAGGAGAGGGTGGGATGTTACAAATTAGGATTTAGTATAAGTTGTCACATTGATTCATAATTATAGGTCTTTCGACTAAAGTAGATTTACTAGTATTTTTCATTAAAAAAAGAGTAACTAAAGCAACAAGATAGGCATTAAATAATTATTTAAAATTTTTGTAAATTTTAAATAAATAACTACTCCACTAGCCTTTGGATTATGAATAGAGCTATTACACAGTTAAGAACGTTATGTAGCCGAGTAACCGGATCGACACACATCACAAATGTGTGCCTTTGTGACAAAAAGCTATAATGACATTCCAACCAAGAAACTTAATAAAAACATAACTTAGTTGAGTAACCGGATCAACATTCATCACCAATTTTTTTCTCTGTATAAAAAGACTAGGTCCATGTCCATAAAAAGAAATAAAAAATTGGTTTATAATAAAACCTACCAAAATTGTAAGTAGCTTTACTTTTCATGAAAACATACTTGGGAGTAATTATAGAGTTTGACTAACCAAATAATTATTAATGTGTGTGTAAAATTGAAAAGGGTGAATAACTTAAGATTTGGGTTCTTATTAATATGTATGTTTAGTTTAGAGCTCATTGATGCAGATTTTTCATATTAATGATTTGGAATTACTTGAATGATTGTGTCTAGAATTAAACTTGTTTAATGAAGTTGAAGTCATTATCTCATTATTGCATTGTGTGCTTTATGATTTTGTGTTGTTTTCTATTTTGTTTGCATAAGGACAAGCAAACTTTTAAGTGTGGGGATGTTGATAAATGTAGATTGCATCGCGTTTTAGGGCACAGTTTGATAAGTGATTAATCGTTAATTCAATCATTTAGTATTTGTTTAGGTTAGAATTGTGTTAGTTTGTTAATTATTTATGTTTTAAGTGTTTTATAAGTTAGTATAAGTCTTTGAGTTTAAATATTATATTTTTGAGGTACCTTGATATGTTTGCTAGTGTTTCATAGTCAACATCGAACAACGGAGGAGTTTTAGAGACATTCGAGCCGAAATAACAACACACGATCATGGCATGTCAGGCCATAATCATGATAAAAGCTCCAGATTTTGCCTACATGCCACAATCGTGAAGAAAGGGTCAAAAGTGGGCCACGATCATGGCTTATAGGGCCACAGTTGTGGCCTGAATTGGGCAGATGCGTAGACACTCATAAACTTCAAGTTTTGAGGTGTTTTTTGAACCTTTCAGACCCTGGAAAGACCTAGGGTTACCCGAAACACAAGAGGATATAAAAAGAACAAAAAGAGGAAAAGAAAAAAGTTTTTTATATAGTCACCTTGAGAAACCCTAGAGAGAGATCATCAACAGTTAGAGGAAGAGGAGAAGGAAAAGAGAAGAGGAGAAGAAGCTAACTTGAAGAACTTCACAGATCAGGAGGTTTCCAGACGTGACTGCCTCCCATCATCCATTTTAGATTGTGTTTCTTGCTCCTTTTAGTTTTATAGTTGTATAGAATTGGATTCAACAGCTGATGATAAGATATAGAGTGTCGAGGTTGTTC
The DNA here is from genome assembly GCA_026546835.1 of Erythroxylum foetidum. Lineage (NCBI taxonomy): Eukaryota > Viridiplantae > Streptophyta > Magnoliopsida > Malpighiales > Erythroxylaceae > Erythroxylum > Erythroxylum foetidum. Next base: position 28,862,026 of record JANZLF010000008.1, on the reverse strand, counting down.
AAAACTCACCTTTGGAATTTTATTCCTAAATTAATAAGAATCTGATTGTTTATATATTTATTAGATATTATTGTTGTTTGATTCTGCTATTGCATAATTCGATAATAAATTGAGATGGTGAACTGAATGAAAAATGATTAAATTAGAATAACGAGAGCTATGTGATTTAATAGAAGCCAGAATTAAATCGGATCGATAATTTGTGAAGAGAAAGATATTATATAGTTTTTCGATAGTTTACTAGAGAACTTCAAAACTAATTAGGGTTTTGGATAGGTTGTGAATTGAGAGATTGCAATCTCTATAATTTGATTAGGATTTATGATTTAAGGTTAATGGTTATAACTCGAGAGAGAGTAATCAACCCTAGGATAGTCTAGAGCTAACAATCCAATAATTCATAATCAGTTAGGTTACTCTCTCTCAAGACCTAACCAGTTAACCCTTATTGAATTAAAAAAATCCAAATTTTTTCAACCGTTCAATTCACAAAACTTTCCTAAAGTTTTAACTAGATTTGAAACTATCTATTGAATAATCAAGTTCTCACACAAGATCTCTCTTCGAATGATAGTTGATTTGTTAATCGTGTGACATATTAATTCATCAACTCTTATTAGACAAATTAATTAGATTACTTTTGATTCACTCTCTCAATTTATTACCAAAGTATGAACATGTACCATTAACACAACACAAAATATGTACTAATAAAGATTAAAGTCACAAAAACTACAACATAAACCCTAATATGAAATGTAGAACGTCATAAATGTAATATACATTTGGAAATTCCACTTACACATCAATTATTACGAAAATAACAAAGGAGAAAGAAAGAACTAAAAAACTAAAAATCTAGATGTCTCTCTTGATCTTCTTTGTTTGATCCACTTTTGCAAGATGGGGGCTACATTGTTTTGTGTCTTTAAAGTTCTTAAATAGTATTTTAGGGTCCTAGGGTTATTGTTACAAGTTCCCCACTTAATTTGGTTCCAAAAATAGCCCCAAAATGTGAAAAGACTAACGAAACTCGCATGTTGGAAAAGCTAAAATTCGTTGGAATTGCTATCTAGCATATGCAAGACAATATACACATTCATGCATCAAACTCTGCATCACCAAAATTTCTATAAATCGTCAATTTTAATGGCCTAAAATATGTCCATAGGATGATGCATAGTCATGCATCTCTTTTATGCTATGAATCTTCGTTTTGTTTCACTTTGTTAATCAAAATTCTTATCCTTTCTTCAACTTTCTATTTCCATACACTCACAAACACATCAAACACCTCATGAAACATATAGTTAAGATATATTTCCTTCTTTAAACAAAAAAAATTAGAATATATATAAATACTCACATTAACATAGTTCTAAACCTATACATAAGATAATGATCTAATAAACACCTAAAAACACACTAAAACACCTATCAAAACATAGTATAAACTACATTTATCAATAATTAAGATAAATGGATATTAAAGGTGGCGGCAATATGTACAACTAATATTTTGAATTTTGTATACTACAATAAAGATAAACCATTATTAGGATTAATTTTTCATTGGTAGAATAATACTTCATTCTTAATGAAAAATACCCCCACTAAACTTCTGGATATAAAATTAAATGAAATCATCCTAGAAGAGAAATTTGAGAAATAAGATAAAAATAAAAAATAAATCCAAATCAAATCTTGAACGGTATATATTAAGATTAGAGATTTCAAATATATTAATGTTCACCTAATTTCATTAAGACAATTATTTCAGTCTTATAACAGTCAAGAGCTTATGTAACAATATTAGCCATAATGCTTGAAATATGTGTAAGCAATTTTTTAAACATATATATTAGATTGAACCCTTTTTGACTTTTTTTCTAAGTTCAAAATAATACTTATCTCAAGGCATAAATTGACTTAATTAGATGCAATCATTTCTATTGGATCACTTACCTTCTACATGAACATTTTGCATCTTCCTTTTTTTTCTCTTCTTCCTCCCATTTAGTATTAGTAATTTTCCCAAATTGACATTACTTAGTGATAGGGGTAAATTATAGTATGTTTTCATAGATGTTTAAGTGTGTTTTTAAGTGTTTATTAGATTATTATCTTGTATGTAGGCTTAGAATTATGTTATTACTAATGATTTTATGTATTATAAGTTCTTGTTTGGTTTAGAGCAAGAATTTGATCATAATTTTGTGTTTCAAAGGTTGTTTGATGTGTTTGTTAGTGATGGAAATTGGTAAATTGAAGAATCAAGAATAAGGAAGCTGAATGAATCAGTGCATCATCATGCAACTTCTAGATGCATGACAGTGGCACCCAGATGCATAGTTGCGACACTTTCTAGGCATGAACTGTTTCGTATCTTTTGATGTTTTGGGGCTATTTGTGAAAAACAATGACCTAGGTAAGCCCTAAAATTAACTTTAATATATCAAAGAACAAAATTGTTCCAAAAATAAGCAACCACCATTTAACCAAATTGGGGAAAAAGCAAGGAAGATCAAGAAGGAAGCATTTGGATTTCTAGTTGTTCCAGCAACTTTCAAACCAGTACATCTCAAGTTCTTTATTTTTCCTTTGTTTATTTTTCTTTAAGTTTGATGTATGAAATGAATTTGAGGATGCTCCACACGTTTATTATGTTTCAATTTCAGATTAGGATTTGTTATTGACTTCTTTTGTGACTTGAACACTTTTTATTTTAATATAATATTTTGGTTGTTATGATATTTGTGCTTACTTATATTTTAACTATAAATCAAGAAAGTGACTTGAAAGTAATTGATTAGGTTGGGTAATGAGAGTTAATGACCTCATAAGTCAAAATATCAAATTGATAAACATATGAAGAGAGATCTTGTGTGAAAACTCGATTATTTGATCGATTGCTTAAGAACTAAATGAAAATGTGAGGCAGTTTTTGTTAATCGAGAGATTGCAAATTTGAAATTTTGGAATCAATTAGGGATCATTAATTACGGTTAAATGATTAGGTCTTGAGAGAGAATAATCAAACCCTTTAGAAGTCTAGGATTGGCACATAATTGAATCAAAAATGGTTAAGCAAGTAAAATGATGATAGAACTAATCCTATACTTTCATACTTGATCATCCTTGTTTTATTGTTACAACTCCATTGTTAAGTAGTTAAGTGCTCAATTTTATTTGATTGTTTTAATTTTGATATCTTATTTTCATTAAAATCACATTTTAAAACCTCGAAAAAAATTAGGTTCATTTAGTTTTAGCTTTTCCTTATGGTATCGACATCTTTAATACTACAAGTTACGATCTATATATTTGTGAATATTGAGGGCTTTATATAGGTAAAACTTTCTCAATACTTATTTTTCTCTTCTTCCCCTCCTTTAATGTTTTTAACTATTCAAAATTGAAATGGACAAATTGACATTGCTTAGTTGTCAACTTCTCTTCTTCCTCTCTAGTGCTTTTAACTATCCAAAATTAAAATGGCTTAGTTTCTTATTCTCTTCCTCCTCTCTGAATTTGTATCTATTTCTAAAGATGTATTTATAAATATAAATTGATACTTTTTAACTTTGATTATGAGTTCACATAAACATTTTCTATTAGGTAAAAATCCCCCTTGATGGAAATAATCCTTTCCTTTGGATTTCCATTCGATTATTTCCCTTAACATCTTATATGAGCATTCTTGACTCTCTATCACCTTCTCTTCCTCCTCCCTTGTTATTTTTCTAATTTTCCTAATTAGATACTGCTATTTGTTCTTCAAGATACCTTTAATGCATTATAGGTGTAAGAATTCTACATTATAAAATGTCTAGCTCAATTTACAAAATTATGCCCTTTTTAGATTGATTAGTTTTTTTATTGAGAAATATAGTTAAATGAAATAAAAAAAATTTCTAGTCTAATATAAATATTAATTTAAATTAAAAGATCAAGAAATGGACAAAGAAAGATTACCCAAATTTTAAAGAGAAGTGAGAGGACAGATACAAAAATAGAATAAAACTAGAAAGTGTTTATGTGGTTGTATATTCCTTATTGTAATGTTTCTTTTCATTAAGAATATACCCAAAAAAACCATTTTTGCAATTTATCTCAAGTGTTTTTTCTTCATCTTTCTCTTTCCCATAATAGTGAAATAATGGGTATTTGAATGAAAGCGAATTAGAAACTTTCAAGGGAAAACACATTAAAAATTTAATGGAAAATGTTTGGTATATAAGAGTAGGTGAGATAAGAAACCTAAAGCACAAGAGATCACTTATATTATATACTATGAAGGACTGAAATATTGCCTCCACCTAGAGATTTTAAAAGTGTAGAGGCCAGTGAGTTAATATAAAATTATAGGGAAAGCACAATTCATCACATAATTTGAATTAAAATAGGCAAGAAGAGATAACTCGTCAAAATACCATAGATATCTAAAAAAAGTATCACCTTTAAAATATAGAACCAAACATAACATGAATCTATACACATAATACCATTCCTTTATTACTATCACAAAGAAGATAGCATCACCTGACTTTCCGATTCCAAAGGCATATTCACTAATAAATCATGCTACAAGACCCTATAAAATAGGAATGAGAATGTTCCTTGGTTTGATCTATTATGGAATAACTCTCTGAGTCTTAAAGGCTTGATAATTACTTGACTTGTCATCAAAAATAGAATTAGAACCAAGAATAGGTGGTTTGGCTCGTATGACCCCATGTATGTATTGTGTAAAGAAGCATAAGAAGATAGGAATCACTTGTTTTTTCAATATAGATACTCTAAATCAATGTGGAGTAAAATCTTGTATAAATTGGTAGAATATCTCAATCATATAATTGGTTAGGAACTCTTAATTAGATCACCAGTCTAGCTAAATGTTAGAAACAAAACAGAATACTTTTCAAGACAACTTTCATAACTATTATCTATTCCCTTTGGAAAGAAAGAAAAAAAAGGATAAAAAAGGGAGGAAGCAAGCAAGTATCAACTAGCTGAGGATACAATCAACAGGATTAGGGCCACAACAGCTGCTAAAAATGCTAAGAACAATCTAGAATTTTGTAAACTTATAGAATGTGTTTCTTCTTCTTATTTTTAATAGTTAAAAGAAAAAGGATTTGGTGTAATCATTGTAATGTTGAAATAGCTTCTACTATATTTAATAAAATATTTATTCATTTTCCAAAAAAACATGCCTTTATATGAAACATGTCATCACACTACATAAATAAGTAACAACTTTACTTTAATAAGTCGATACTAAAATGAGTGTAAAAATCACCATGAATATGTACAAATAATACCATGACTCCTTACAACTAATTCCATGATTCTATACTAAAAAAACTATCACATTAAAAAAAACAAGTACTAACTTTAATTTAATCTATCAATGACACAATTAATTATAACCAATACTATGATTTCATATATCAATAACATGTCTCTATATTGAAAATACTAACACATTTCATAATTAGATTATTGGAAAAGAAATTTAATTATGGAACCAATTCACAAGATTTCCATTTTGGCATGGTGTATTATAAGGTCATAATTTTCTAAATAATTAGGAAAGGTTGTGGTTATTATATTCATTAATAATATCCCTCATCTCCATTTAGACGATAATTGCAGTAAAATATTGTAACTAATAAAAATAATTTAGTCAATCCTTTATCCATGCGTCCTTATTTCAAAAATCAAAAACACATAAAAAATACTTAAGAAAGAAATACTACCACTCCTTTAAAAAATACTAAAAATATATAGAGAAAAATGCCAACACTTATTTTCTAAAACTACATTTCCTCAATATAGTACATGCCACCTTTCAGTATGATGTAGTATATTTTTTCTCTTGTGTTATGGTTCTTTTCTCATTGTTATTGTAGTTCAAATATGATTTACATGTGATTTATGTAATTCTCTTTTTATGTTGATTGACAAAGTTGTAGCTCTAAACGTGTTATTGGTTTAGCATAATTTTCATTATATACTCAAATTGATAGATTTTGCGCAACCTATAATGTTATGAACATGAAGGGCTAAAGATAATGGATTGGAACAGAAAAACTAATAACTAAAGACTGTAACATCCCATTACTTATGGGAAGGTTAGAATAATAAATATGATGAACAATGAGAGTTTAGAAATGCTTGTGCATGCTCATGCATAATGTGACATACACATATACGTTAATAGTGAAGTTGTTGCACTTGAAAATAACTGTACATGCATTCATGAATAATTCCGGGTATAATTAGATTGAGTTGTGATTTTTGACTATTTTGAGAATTTTGAATTTATTTATGTTGAAAATTCTATTAGACAGTAAGAGTATTGTATTTGTAAATTTTGATGAATGTAAGCATAGATTTTAGGGAAAAAATTATACAAATAGGAAAAGACATCAAATGAAGACTTTGAAATAGTTGAATTGTAAAGATGAGAGCTTAGGGGAGTTGGTTTCAAAAGAAACTAAGTTAGAGCTTAGATGTAAGTGAAGTGACAAATGTCACTTAGGTTTATGTACTTCTACTAGAAGTAGGCTACTATTCTTTGAGAGTTGAAGGGTTAAGTTATATGTCTAATTTTTTTCTTCATTGGGATCTTCTTCAAATGTTCTTCCCATCTACAGACTTTTCCCTCTAATACCTTCCAAGTGATTTCTCTATTTTTTCCTTCCTTCATCAACCCCACTTTGCTATTTGTGTCTTCTACCCTAAGAAAAACCAGAAGCTGGTCATTACACACAGTGGAGTACGTAAGTTGCATGGAGTTTAAGGCTTGAAGATTTTGAAGTTCTCAATAGGTGAGGAGTGAATAAATCCTTTAGAGTTGGGGATTTATGAAATAAATTTGATGAATTGCTGTCATCTACATAGAAAATGGTATTTAAGTGATTGTTCATAATTACTGGGTGGTTGGGATGAAATAAATTTGGTTATAGTGTAAAATTAGTTTTTGAAAGATTTTTAGTGTTTTGGTGATGTAAAAGTAAAGTTACAGTTGAAATAAAAATAGCTTGATCTGAAGCTTCTGTGAAACTTTTGTACCAATCTAGATAGATTTGTTAAAATGGCCTTTATAAAAGTTATAAATCTTCCTTTTCATCTTCCCAACAATATATAGTATGAAAACTATGGACATCTGAGCTAAAAGTCAGGGTCCTTATAAGGGAAGATGTTTAAAAGTAAAATTTACTTCTTCTGTAATGACGTCATTGATGACATCATCTTCTTCTGTATTTTGTATCGTCTGACTTTTGCTTCTCCTTAGTTTTGCTTCTTTTTTGATGACGTCATTGATGACATCATCTTCTTCTGTGCTTTGTATCATCTGACTTTTGCTTCTTCTTGGTTTTACTTCTTCTGTGATGACGTCATCTTCTTCTCTGTTTTGTATCATTTGAGTTTTGCTTCTTCTGTAATGATGTCATTGATCACGTCATATTCTTCTTTGTTTTGTTAGTTGTGAGTTTCGCTCCTTCTGTTTTATTGTTCATGAATTCCTTCTGTGTTACTATTTATGAACTTCTTTCTGTGTTTTTTTTCCTTCTGAGTTTTGTTTCTTCTGAGTTTTCTTCCTTCTGTATTTTATTCCTTTTGTGTTTTGGTTCCTTCTGAGTTTCGCTTCTTCTGAGTTTTCTTCCTTCTGTATTTTATTCCTTTTGTGTTTTGGTTCCTTCTGAGTTTTACTTCTTCTGAGTTTTCTTCCTTCGGTGTTTTCATTCCTTCTGAGTTTCGCTTCTTTTGAGTTTTCTTCCTTTTGTGTTTTATTCCTTCTGTGTTTTGGTTCCTTCTAAGTTTCGCTTCTTCTGAGTTTTCTTCCTTTTGTGCTTTATTCCTTCTATGTTTTGGTTCCTTCTATGTTTTGCTTCTTCTGAATTTTCTTCCTTTTGTGTTTTATTCCTTCTGTGTTTTGGTTCCTTCCGAATTTCGCTTCTTCTGAGTTTTCTTCCTTTTGGGTTTTGTTCCTTCTGGGTTTTAGCTTCTTCTGTCTTTTTTTTTTCTCCTAGCCATAACATCTTCAATAGGATTCCAAATGAATTGCTTCTTGAACTATGGGACTCATAAGACATTACCCTACATCTCCACCTAAAAATCATAATCGTCTGTAATGAATTAAGAAAGATTGATTGAGAAACGTGGAATGGGTACGGTAAGTGTGCATTACATTTTATGAACTGGGGTTATTCCACTAAACATACTTCAGTGTTTCGATTATGTCTGGATCTATAGGATTCCAAATGAATAATGAATTAGGATTTCAATAGTTTTAATGAGGCATAAACCTAAACATGAATCATACTTAGATAAGTTTCAGATATAGGACTGATAATGTGATCGGAATAGGGGAATGATACCCGAGATTGTCATGAACATGCATTGTACATAATTTATTTCATACACGTGCATCATTGGATACTTATGATTGAAGAGATTATGATATTGTGTATATTATTTGTTATAGAGGAACAAATAGAATGTCAGCCTCCAGACATTACCGAATCTTCCAAGCATTAGCTTCGAGAGAAACTTGTGAATCAACCTAGATGATTTCTTAGGATTGATTTACTTTAAATGTATTTGATTTATTTAGCCTCCAATTATGAATTGTTTGTGATTTGATTTGAATTTTGGACTTAAAGTTCGAGGAGTTTGTTGTATGGATATATGTATTGGAAGTGCTTCGATTTGATGTGAAATCATGTATGATATATGTGAATTCTAAATGAAAGTTGAATGCCGAACTTAGGTCCGATGATGATGAGTTCTAATTTAAACAGCACATGTGATTATCTGATATGGCATAATCAGTAATTGATGCATTTCATAAAATGCATGCTCAGATAAAGGCATTGTGACTTGAGTAGCCATTTTGAAGTGTTACCACATAGAGCTTTGCTCCGTGATTTCTGATTCTGCACATAGAGCTATGCTCTATGATTCTGTTTTGACTGAGCCCTATAGGCCAATATTTGTATAAGTATGTGTTTGGCACTTGGTCACAACAATAAGAATGAATTTGAGTCTCATGCATATAGCATTATAAAACTGAATTTCTTGAATGATATGGAAAGCAAAAATGAGTGATAAATTGATATGAGCTGTTTGTTATATTAAACTGTGTGGTCATATGAGATACCATGTTATGTGAATATCTGTGAATTATATGGTATGTGTCTATAATCCGGTGAACTCATCAATAATGGTTCACTTATTGAGTTCGCAAAACTTACCAAAATTACAACGTTGTCTTTTCAGGACCGAGAGACGACTTTAGCTACTGAAAGGCTCCACTACCGTGTAGATTGTGTTTTAACAAGAGTAGTCATGGCTCAAAGGTCGGTCAGCTAGGATTTTTGAGATGACGTAGATAGATGGTCATGTTTTCCTCTTTCATGTAGTACATTATACTAGCTTTTGTTAATGTACATGTAAAGAGGGTCGAAAGACACATATAGACTCTTGGTTTGAAAAATGAAATGAAAAAAAAAGAGATGGATTTAGAAATAATGTGAATTTCCATTAATGCTTAATAAGTGAATTATGATACAATGCCATGTCAAGTGAGTGTAGTAATAGAACGTAGCATGTCCTTATCCTAGGGTATGTGCCGGAATGACCTTAGGGCATCCCGGTGCATATCCTAGGATAAGGGGGTGATACAAATAAAGTATATAATTAATGTATACCATATTTAAGTCCAATCATTTCAGTTCTACCATTAGTAGTTGATTATATTAATCGAAAAACTATAGGGGGTCATAGTTTCGCAAACTTTCCAAGTTGTTTCTAGCAAAAAATATCAGAAAAATTAAGAGAACCAAAAATAAATCAACACTGAAAATTTGGTTACGCAGTTCGGCACAACTTGCTTACATCTACGGGGCCTCACCTAGATTAATCGCTTTCACCAAAGTACAATAGATTTAACTAAGGTTTTAATGGGTGGACACCACTTAACTCTTGACACTATCTCATAACCTAACTTCCCGTGAAAGAATTTCACACCCAATAATATGACCGACTCGTGATAATCTCGTTAGAGTATTTTTCTAACTACTTTCACTCAAACAAAAATTAATAACAATAATTCAAGTATTTAATCAACTAAAAACTAGATGACAATATACGTTAGACAAGAAAAAGACTTCTCTATGATTTAAGCTCCTCAAAATAATTCTTCAATTGAAACGATCCATCCAAATTTAACAACTTCAATTAGATCATATAGGAGTATAGACAATTAATGAAGCCCACGGTGTTGATCTCATAAACACATCGCACAACCCAAATGAAGACCTCTTGAATAAAACAACAGGACATACCCACTTCATTGTATGATTCCAGATGCACTACCCTGTAGCTCCTTTACCGTGGCTTCAATCACTTAACAACGTTATTATTGGACCCTAAATTTTATTGAAAATTAGAAATATTTAAAAGTGAATGAGTTGATTGAAATAGAGTTAAAAAGCAAGAATGAAAGAGAAAAAGTGTGAAAATTTGAAAAATTAAGAAAGTTGACTTTTGGGTATAGAAAGTTTGACTTGAGAGTTGACTTTTTGATTTAGGCAAAAATTTGAGAAAATGGCTTTCTTGAAACTCGTAGCTTATGTTGAGAGCTTTCTGTTGTCATAAGTATGATATTTTTCGATGTCGGAATCAAAAGTTATAAAATTTGGAAGTTCGAATGTGGCATAGGTTGACAAATGATAGGGTTGAAAATTTGACTAAATAATTGACCCAATTAGTGGTTGAATTTGCTTTTGAGTTTTTCGTGAAAGATTTAGATAATGTTCTTATATTTATTTTGATATAAAGTATAGAATTTTTGGATCATGGAATAATAAGTTATGATTTTTACAAGTTTCTGCTATGGTTTTAGCATGATCATTAGAGGATAAAAATTTTGACTAGAAAATTGACTCCCTTAAAGGCCAAATTGATTTTTATGTCCTTCATAAAAGTTTTAGATGACATTCTGATCTTTTCAGCAACATAAAGTATGACATGTTTGAACCTTGGAGTTGAAAGATAGAAATTTTCAAAGTTGACAATTGTTTAGGGATACATTAAATAGGGGCAGTATCTTTGATTGGATTTTGACCCCCTTTAGAGATAAAATTGATTTTTGAGTTTTTCATGGAAGTTGTAGAGCTTTCTTTGAGCTTTCTATTGATAGCAAATTTGTTAATTTTGGAGTTTGGGAGCAAAAGATATGATTTAAAACTTCTGAAATTTTTTGCAGCTCCAGATTCCATCTTTAGGCATGCCCACGCCTAGTCTTTGAATTTCTTAGGCATGCCCACACCTAATCTTTGAATCTCGCCTTCGCTTATAACTTTTTTGTTTGGCATCCAATTGCCATGGTTTTCGAAACATTGGATTCCTAAGACAATTATCTACATTCTCAAGGGATATTTGTATTTTTATG
>JANZLF010000008.1:28825393-28842632 GCA_026546835.1 Erythroxylum foetidum | reverse complement strand
TCTTCAAGAGGAAGGTTGACTCAGCCACGCATGACTCTGGTTGATCCCTCAGATACTGGAGATGGAACGATGCTCATATTGGCAGAAGACAATGACGGTGACAATGTTGATGGATGTAATCGTTGGAGATGAAAATGTGAAGATGTTGTCGATGGATGGTGTCGTCTCTCTACTGCCTGAGTAATAGAAATCTGCGCCTCTCCCAATCTCCAGACTCTGTGTTTTTTTCCTGCATGTATAAGTCTCTCAATGACCTAAAAACGGCAAGTTTTTATATGATGGGCGCGGGTCGGGTTGGAATAGTGAGGCAAACTTTCCATAAAAGGTCGGACATCCGCTCGTACGTCGCGACGTATAAATAAAAATTCATCGCGACGTATGAATTTGCCTTCTCGTCGCGACGTATTAACTAATATTTGCCGCGACGTATGGAAGTGACTTGCTCGTCGCGACGTATGGATCAAAACTCGTCGCGACGTGTGGAAGTGACTTGCTCGTCGCAGCGTATGGATCAAAAATCGTCGCGACGTGTGGATGGACTAATGACTGTTGACTTTCTAACATTGACTCTTTTATTCCTGCAATAAAATAATTTTTGCAGTATCAATTGTCCCAATAAAAATTATGGAAAAATAAGAATTAAATCATGACAATTTCCTGACAAGTTGCAAATTGAAAGAACTATGTATGAGGAACCAATTTAAGCACAAAAATCATCAACTAAGAGTCAACAAATGCATAAGCAGCTATGAAAATGCAGCCAATTTATAATATAAACTTGGCTCAATCACTTATAATGCACGACTGGGACATGAGGAGGCTGCTATTTGGCCTTCCTTGTCTATAAATAGATAACTAGAAATATAACAAAAATATACTAGATATTTGAATTCAAATGTAAGTTTATCTTCTTTGGCAGAATTTTCTATTGGGTTTGTTGTTTTCCAAAAACAATCACTTTAAAATTATCAATAGATGTTTTGTTCTGCTCCATCTCACCAGCCAACGTCACCTTTTTTCCGTTCCAATTATCTTAAAAACCACTCACCAATTCAACTTTTGGTCAAAAAAAGTTGTTCATCATCATCTCCTCTACAACTTTCATTTTAATCTCTTCTCCAGAATCCAAATGCAACCCATCCAAATTTCCCCATTTCCACATAGCTTCTATTTCAATTCCCAACTAGACCATCTGACACTAAAAATGATGTAACTCTTAAACCACTCATCCATTTCAAATTTACCATACCTTTATAGAAACTAGATACACATATATACAACTTTCATTCAGACCACAACCTCAAATTCCAGAACCATATTCCTAGAAATTCATCCCACATTTCGAACCTGTTTGATCAGTAAACTGCTCCAAACTTTCCTAAACTTTTTCCAGAACCCATTTGACATTGTTTCACACCGCGTAAGCCATCATTTTGGTATCAAAGCCTAGATACATCTCCCATAAGCCATGTTCGAGTCTACAAAACCCAAGACACAACTCACACAAGAAGAAATGGTCGCTCAAATTGACACACTCCGCCTTGAAATAGCCGTCGTGAAAGCCAAAGACAAAGCCTTTGAAACATTCAAACCAGAACATTCAAACCATCCTCGAGTACTCCATATGTAACATCCTATTACTTATAGGAAGGTTAGAATAATAAATATGAGTGAACAATGAGAGTTTAAAAATGCTTGTGCATGCTCATGTATAATGTGACATACACGTACATGTGAATAGTGAAGTTGTTGCACTTGAAAATAATTGTACATGCATTCATAAATAATTCCAGGTATAATTAGATTGAGTTGTGATTTTTGATTATTTTGATAATTTTGAATTTATTTATGTTGAAAATTCTATTGGACAATAAGAGTATTGTATTTGTAAATTTGGGTGAATGTAGGCATAGATTTTGGAAAAATTATACAAATAGGAAAAGACATCAAATGAAGACTTTGAAATAGTTGAATTGTAAAGATGAGAGTTTTGGAGAGTTAGTTTCGAAATAGTTGAATTGTAAAGATGAGAGTTTTGGAGAGTTAGTTTCAAAAGAAACTAAGTTAGAGCTTAGATGTGAGCTCCGTGACAAATGTCACTTAGGTTATGTACTTCTGCTAGAAGTAGGCTACTGTTCTCTGAGAGTTGAAAGGTTAAGTTATATGTCTAAGTGCATTCTTCATTAGGATCTTCTTCAAATATTCTTTCCATCCACATAGTTTTTTCTTTAACACCTTCTAAATGATTTCTCTGATTTCCCTTTCCTTCACCAACCCCACTTTGCTATTTGTGTCTTCTACCCTAAGAAAAATCAGAAGCTAGTCATTGTACACAGTGGAGTACGTAAGTTGCATGAAGTTTAGGGCTTGAAGATTTTGGAGTTCTCAGCAGGTGAGTAGTGAATAAATCCGTTAGAGTTGGTGATTTATGAAAGAAAGTTAAGAATTTATTGTCATCTGCATGGAAAGTGACATTTAAGTGTATAATCATAAATACTGGGTGGTTGGGAGGAAAAAATTTGGTTATAGTGTAAAATTATTTTTTGAAAGATCTTTAGTGTTTTGCTGATGTAAAAGTGAAGTTGAAGTTGAAATAGAAATAGCTTGATCTGAAGCTTCCGTAAAACTTCTGTACCAATCTAGATAGATTTGTTAAAATGGCCTTTGTGAAAGTTATAAATCTTCCTTTTCATTTTCCCATCAGTATATAGTATGAAAACTATGGACATTTGAGCTGAAAGTCAGGGTCCTTATAAGGGAAGATGTTCAAAAGTGAAATTTACTTCTTCTGCCTTTTTGCTTCTTTTGTAATGATGTCATTGATGATGTCATCTTCTTCTGTGTTTTGTATCGTCTGAGTTTTGCTTCTTCTGTGATGACGTCATCTTTTTATGTGTTTTGTTCCTTCTGAGTTTCGCTCCTTCTGTGTTACTGTTCATGAACTCCTTCTGTGTTACTGTTCATGAACTTCCTTCTGTGTTTTATTCCTTCTATGTTTTGGTTCCTTTTGAGTTTCACTTCTTCTAAGTTTTCTTCCTTTTGTGTTTTATTCCTTCTGTGTTTTGGTTCCTTATGAGTTTCAATTCTTCTGAGTTTTCTTCCTTCTGTGTTTTGGTTCCTTCTGAGTTTCGCTTCTTCTAAGTCTTCTTCCTTTTGTGTTTTATTCCTTCTATGTTTTGGTTCCTTCTGAGTTTCGCTTCTTTTGAGTTTTCTTCCTTCTGAGTTTTATTCCTTCTGTGTTTTGGTTCCTTCTGAGTTTCAATTCTTCTGAATTTTCTTTCTTCTGTGTTTTATTCCTTCTGTGTTTTGGTTCCTTCTAAGTTTCACTTCTTCTGAGTTTTCTTCCTTCTGTGTTTTATTCCTTCTGTGTTTTGGTTCCTTCTGAGTTTCGCTTCTTCTGAGTTTTCTTTCTTCTTTGTTTTATTCCTTCTGTGTTTTATTCCTTCTGTGTTTTGGTTCCTTCTGTGTTTTGTTGCTTCTGGGTTTGGTCTTCTTCTGTCTTTCTTCGCCTAGCCACAACTTCTTCTATAGGAGTCCAAATAAATTACTTCTTGAATCATTGGACTTGTAAGACATTACCCTACATCTCCACCTAAAAATCATAGTCATCTAAAATGAATTAAGAAAGATTGAGTGAGAAACGTGGAGCGGGTATGGTGAGTGCGCCCTTGCATTATATAAACTAGGTTTATTCCACTGAAAATACTTCAGTGTTTCGATTATGTCTAGATTTATTGGATTCCAAATGACTAATGAATTGTGATTTCAATGATTTTAGTGAAGCATAAACCTAAGCATGAATCATACTTAAATGAGTTTCAGATATAGGACTGATAATGTGATCAGAATAAGGGATCGATACCCCGAGATTGTCATGAACATGCATTATACATAAGTTATTTCATACACGTGCATCATTGGATACTTACGATTGAAGAAATTGTGATATTGTGTATATTATTTATTATAGAGGAGCAACTAGAACGTTAGCCTCCAGACGTTGTCGGATCTTCCAAGCATTAGCTTCGGAAGAAACTTATGAGTAACCTGGACGGTTTCTCTCAATTATTGTTTGCTTATAATTGTGATTTGAGTAATGAATGAATGAGATTGGATTTTGGATTTCAGATAGAAGGTCCGATGACTGTGCAATGGGGGTTGAGATATTGAAGTGCTTCTTGAATGTGAATGCACAGACCTATGTGTTTTATCAAGGGAATGATCGTGTTACGTGCATTCCATTCATGCATGTAAAGTCAGATAATGGAAGTTATGACTAGAGTAGCCAATGATCAGAGCTTAAAGCTCAATGTGTGCAAATGAGCCTCGAGCTCAAAAGTGTTTTAGAGCATCAGGCTCATGGTATAATGAGCCCGGTATCCAAAAAGGATACGGGACAGTTTAGGCACTCAGTCACAACAACGTAAAAATTGGAAAAGAGTCTCATGATCATTTCATATGCATTTGGTTATGCAAGTTTGATTAATTGAAATGCATAATTTGCTTCTACTTAAGTGAAAATGTAATACTTATGTGAATTGCAAAATTGTGAAATAATTGTTATGTGAATTGATGTGTTACATGAATTGAATAAATCAATGATGGTTACCTCATTGAGTTTGTAAAACTCACCAAAATTGCAACGTTGTCTTTTTAGGGCCGAGAGACGACCCTAACTACTGAGAGGCTCCACTGCCGTGTGGATTGAGTTTTAACAAGAGAAGTCATGGTTCAAAGGTCAGTCAGCTGGGATTTTGGATGGCTTAGCTAGATTTGATATATTTTCCTCTGTCATTAGTACTTTTGAACTAGGTTTTGTAAATGTACGTGTAGAAAAGGTTGAAAGACACAATGTAGACTTTTGATTTGAGAAATGAAATGAGGAAAAGTTGGTTTTAAAAATATTGTGATTTTCTATTGATTTTTTAGAAGTGATAAATGATACGATGCCAGTTGAAGTGAGCGTAGTGATCGAACATAACTCGCCCTTATCATAGGATATGTACCAGAATGACCTCCGGGCCTCCCTGTGCGTATCCTGGGGTAAGGGGTGCTACAAGGACAATCTAATCTCTTAAAGTTTGGATTCAATAGTTACAATTATGGTATTTAGCTCTAGAAAGGTTTGCAATAACCTTCTAAGACATAAAACAAAAAATACTAATGTATAGAAAAAACAAACAAAATTTTGAAATTTAATTTTGGGAGCCTTTAGATATTAGTAAAGTGAAGTAGTTTACGAATTTAAGGATCCCTTATAAGCAATATGAGCATATTTCTATCATATAATAAATGAATATTCACAAACATCACATACATCATTCATTAGACTTATCCATTAAGTAATAAAACTAGGGATAGTGTCAATCACTTATGATTTTTGATAAAAATTCCAGTAAAGGTTTCATTCTATAATGGCTAGTTGACAAAATGGATTCTATGTAATATAATCAAGAACAATAGGTGCCTAAGCTAATGGCTCTAAATACATATGAAAATCACTAGTTCGTCTTATTCAAAACCACAAATATAAGAAAAGAGAATCAAGTTAAGAACATAATTAGTAACAATAAATGAATTTTTCAAAAGGCATTTCTACATTTCTTTACTTGATACCATGTATTTTTTTTAATAACAGTAAATTAAAAACAACTAGGTGAGTCCATCTCACAAAAGTTACAATATCTAATCTCATGTTAGTACAAGCAAGGAAATACTTTAGTATGTGCCTAAAAGAGAGGTTCAAATATAGATAAAGAGTGGTATAAATTCGTCAAAAAAAGGAAATTAACTACATGATGGTAATAATGATATTGAAAGAAATTGATGGAGGTGTCTATCAAGTATAGGTGAAAAAACAGCCTTAAAATTACACTTTTACACTTTCTCTAGCTGACTTGACATAAGGAAATAGTGGTAAGTGTTTTTTAGGGTATATTTAGTATAACTAAAAGGTATAACTTCCACTAATGCTTTAGATATTATCTCTTAGTCTTTGACTTTATCATCAAAGTCAACTATTTTGATACCAAAGATATTAAGTGTAAAATAGTGGGCATTTCAATGGAAAATGGTTGGGTATTTTTCATTAAACAAAAAATATAGTGAAAAGTTAATGGAAAATAATAGGAACTTGAGAGTTGAAAGGGTTAAAATGCTATAATACAAAGAGATAATTTAAATAAAACACTAAGATGGACTAGAGAGAAAAGACAATTTATCACATATTTTGAATGTAACCATACAAGAAAGAAAATTTATCAAAATAAATAAGAACCTCCTTGATAATATCATAAGTAGGATAAGAAATTATATAATTTCTTATAAACAATACAATCATACAAAAAATATCATCACTCGTTACAAAAAAGTATCTTTTTTTAATATGTCAATATCATAAATGAGTAATTTCATGATTCCTTACAAACAATGCCACACATCCATATAGAATACCATGACACACTATAAATAGGCAACTTATTGTCTCTAATATGTCAATACTATAAATTAGTACAAGCAATACCATTACTCTTTACAAGCAATACTAGGCATCCATACACAAAAATAACATGACATATTATAAATAAATACCACCTTCTCTCTAATATGTCAAGACTACAAATTAGTATGATCATTATTATGACTCCTTATAAATAATATCATAACTCTTACTTTTTAGAAAAAAAATGCCATGACTCTTTACAAATAATACCATGCATTCCTATAAAAAAATACCATCATGTATTATAAATAAGAAATGCCTTATCTTTAATATGTAAATACCATAAATAGGCTTGGAAGTTAAACTCAAACTCAGCTTGACCAGATCAAAGTTAATAAGTTTAGTCTAATTTGACTAGGCTTCGAGCCTAGCTTAGGCCTTTTTTTAAATTTTTGAACTTTAGGCTAGACTCAAGCTTAAGTTGTCTGGCTTGATTAAGCCTGAAGCTTAAAAGTTTTAGAAAATTGATGTTCTTTTGTTTTAAATTAAAAATAGAAAAATCAGAATGAGACTAGGCTTTGGCATTTATTTTTGGGCAAGGCTCGATCCCTAACCACAATTAAGTACAAGTTTAACTATGATACTACACAAGCAATACCACATGTGTATACAGAAATTACCATCATACATTACAAATAACTTATCTTTGATATGTCAAAACAAAAAATGAGTACAACTAATACCATAACTCCTTACAAATAATACCATACATCCATATAGAAAATACCATCATATATCACAAATAAGTAACAACTTATCTTTAATATGTCAATACCATAAATGAGTAAAAGCAATATCATGACCTCCTTACAAACAACACCATACATTCATAGAAAATAGATCATCATACATTATAAATACCATTATTGAAAAATAAAAATACCTTCAATATATATAAATAATACTATAATTTTGTAAAAATATCATATTTTGATTTAACATTAGTTATGATTATCCCATGTTATAAATTTGTAAAGATTGCATGTTCTCTTTCTACTTAAGACTCTTATCAATATGGTGATTACTATAATAGTTTATAAGTAATTTGTAGTAGTACTTTTAAGTAAATATCTCTAAGATTATATACATCCATACATCCATATACATACATACATATACATATACATACATATATACATACATACATACATACATACATATACATATACATATACATACATACATACATATATATATATGTTAGAGATGAGGAGCAGAACATCTATGGTAATTAAATGTTGCACAATCTTGAGTATAGGACTTTAGGGTGTCACAAAGTATGAACTAGGCTACAACAACATTAGGCATAAACTGTAATTACATAATAAAATATAATTATTAATAACACTTTCATATGCCTAATTGGTTGATTGCTAAGTTGTTAAATTTATAACTTCCATCTTTATAGGGCTTCCTTTATCATCATATCTAGCGATTGATTCACTATCCTTGTCATCACTAATGACAATAACCTTTTCCTTTTATTTTTTTAAACTTTTTCTCTCTCCTTAATTAAAGTATATATTTTATTCTTTCTAGATGACCCTATGAAAGACGTATTATTAATGATAAAGTCAACACCAATTACTTTAGCACTTTTCTCTTTTATTTAGTAGTAGTAATGGCACTACTACTACTCCTCCTCCTCGTACTACTTCTACTTCTACTACTACTACTACTACTACTACTACTACTACTACTACTACTACTACTACTATTACTACTACTTCTTCTTCTACTACTACTCCTACTAGTCCTACTCCTACAACTACTACTACTACTTCTCCTACTACTACTACTATCACTCTTCTTCAACTATTACTTCTACTATTACTACTACTACTACTACTACTACTATACTTCCCAACATATTCTTTAAAAACAACAAAATTATACACATCTATGCACAATCACATGTTTCTATTGGTTAGATGTTAAAATTTGAAATAAGAAATATCATGTTATAGTGTTTCACCTAATATACTTTGATGTATCCATGCATAATATACTTTATTAAGACTCCTCCTTATTTGCATTTAGTATTTGCAAAGAAAATAGAAAAGAACTTTTCAATGAATTGTATTAGATCCTACTTTATATATAGTTGCTCATTTTGCATGATCTTCATCATGTCAATTACTTAAACAATTACATTTAAGGTAGGAAGTCAAAGCCACTAACCAAGATCATTTAGGGAGGATGTTAGGTCATAAGATACAAGATTGTTTTAGTATTGTAAGATTGTGTTATGGAAATGTATTATAGTCAACTAGTGGACATTTCATGTTATATTTTGGTGATAAGTTTAAAATATTCCATACTATTCTAATACTCAACTAAGGTAAGTTTACCTATCATTTTTGTATAAGTAAAGTGGTAGCAGGGGTCAATCCCATGAGGAGCTAGCAACTATTAATCTGATCCTCCAAATATTTTCTAACTAATGATAAAATGAAGTTTATCGATTAACTTAATGTTAAATAAAATATCTCTACTTTAGATTACCATAAGAACACTGCATAATAGTCAAACATAATATCAATATAAGGAAATACCTAGGGTAGATTTCCCATAAATTTGTCTTCTATGTCTTTTCAATTATAACAATTCTATTGTTGGGATAGGTGAGATATCCTAGGGTAACGGTAAGTCACCTCTTAACGTAAAACTATCTATTTTTAAATGATATCTTTATATAATTAACTACTATAGAAGTACATTAAGTTCTTTGAATCACAAAAGGCTACCTTAATACTAATAGGGTCATATAGGTCTATCTTTATATTCTCATTTATTCCTTAATACATGTGCCAAAGACAACTTTGAGTTAAATTCCCTCGGCCATATCTACATGTAAATCAAATTACACCTAAGATCTTACTTGTATATTGTCAACATTAAGAACAAAATATATAATTCTTAAAGATAGTAACATTTATTGGAATTGAATCAAAACAGATAAAAATCTGTTAAGGTATTATATAATCTAGATATAAAAGTGCTTAGTTATAAATTGTCTTTCAAATCCAAAAAAAAATTGTTGAAAAGAAGGAAAAACTCATTCTAAGATATCTCTTCATGAAATTCTATATTATCTATTAGTTATCGCTTCTCTATTATAAGTTAGATCTCTTTCTATTGAAAATAATCTTGAGGTGTGTTTAGGGTTCTTCTTTGGTAAGCAGTGGCTACCCTAGCTAAAACTAAAGTCTAGAATGAAATAGGGTGAAAAAGAATACAAAACTGTAATTTTCTTTACTTCTTATAAATTTTGTTTACCATAGACATGGTCTAAGACAATGTTGTGCCCCAGGCCTTGCAACTTTCTATTTAATTTCTAGAGAGGGACACGAGTTCAGACATGCTCATATCCTAGACCATGTAACTTTCTATAATTTTCTGAAATTGGACTTATACTAAGACATGTTCATGTCTCAAGCCATGTAACTTTCTATTTCTCTTCTCTTCATCAAATAATCTTCCTTTAGCCCACATATCATATTATTTACCTGTGTGTTTCTAGTCTTAAGGGACAAGGAATGGTAGATAATCACATGTCAAGCTGTGTTTAGCCAAAAACTAATGTTTTCTTTATGTTTTATCTTATTATCTCATCCATTCTTTGTTACATCATTCCTCAAACAAATTCGTCCACAAATACCTAAAAATACACAGAAAATCAATTAAAATAAGGTAATATACATAAAAATTATAGAAAAATACTAAGAAAAAAAGTGCATTTTTCATGCATATTATCTAAGTGCCAAGATGCAAAGTTCAGGTTTCCCCATTCATAAAAGTGGTTAAAAGGAAATGATCACAATCTTTCTTTTTTATTGGAAAATTACACATTCAAACCTTAGTAAATGAATTTATTTTTGTAAAAAAAAATTAATCATAGTGTTGGACCTCGAAAAAAATTTTCAATTATCAATTTATTTGTTTAATTATTTATTTATTTTTTGTTTGTTTGTTTATTTATTTATTTTAGAATTGGGTCATTAAGTTTAGTAAGGATGAATAGATATTAGAATTTGATGGAAGGATTGGAATTAACTTAGAATTTATATGGTGTTAAGTGGATTAAGGGAGTTAGAGACATAAAAGACAAAAGGAGGGGTAGAATTGGAAGAACTAAGTGAGTGAAGGGCAAAATGGGAAAAAGAAGAATAAAATGTGTCTTGGCTTAGAAGAAGAAGAGAAGTGTCGTGAGTGTGAGGGAAGAAGAGAAAAAAAACCAAAGAGGGAGAAGAAGAGAGGAAAATTGTGGGAGGCTTTAAAGGAAGTAGAAAAAAGAAGAAAAATAAGAGAAATCAACTTGTTAGAGGTAAGTTATCATCTTTCTTCTTGCTTAAATACAAAAAGGGGATTAAATAGAGACTAAGGTTTTGGATTTCTTAAAGAGTTTGAAGCTAAACAAGCAAGTATAAGCATTAACCCTTCTTTATTTGTTGAATGAAGCATAATTAATGATAGTTAGAAGTGAAAATGAAGTTGAATGTGTGTAGGAAGTTGATGAATGGTATATGAAAATGTTTTAATCTTTTAGGGATAATGATCTAATATAGATCATGAAGTATTTGTCAATGATTCTGGGTTGAAATGAAGTTTAAAATGAAATAGAAGAGATAGTTTAGGTTTAAGATGGGTTACATGTGAAAGCTAGGAAGTTAAAATCTAGAAAATGAAACATGTTTTGCGTATGCTTCTGTCAAAGTTCGCTGTGGCCAACTCTCCTTGGTTCATCGTGGCCAGCTTGAAGGATAAGGTTCATCGCGGCCAACTCGAGGGTTCACCCCGGTGAACTTGTAAGATTTCACGCCGCAATGAACTTTTTTGGGTTGACGCAGCATACTTTTTAGCACAGAATATGCTTTGGTATTTTGAGCATAACTTTTTATGTATTTATTTAAATGGAGTAATTTTTAATTTGGAGTAAACTAGAGACATAGATCTACAAGATGTATGAAGAAACAAAGTTTCAATTTGGTTTCTAAGAACCTCAAGTTTTGGATGGATTTTGAGTATAGAATATTGTTTCAGTATAAGGACAGTCCCAACATGTTTGGAGTATAACTTTTAGATTACTACATCAAATTGAATGATTTAGGTGCCATGATAAGACAAGGAGGAACATGTTTCTAAATAAAGTGTTCTCAAATTTTTTCATTTGTCTGATCATAATGATCTTGGAAAAATTGACCCGAAAGTCTGAATTTTGAAAGGGGTTATAGTTCAATTTTGGCATGTTTTGATTATTAAAGCTTTAGGAATTTTCATTTGAATTTGGATTGAATTAAAATTGTTTTGTTTAGTAAATCAATAAAATCTTACCCAAGAGCAAGAGGAAAGGAAATCATAAGTTGGTTTTTGCAAGAAAAATTAGGTGGGTAATGTATTTATAATTATTGTGTAATTGGGCAAATTCTTGCCTATATGTGTATATGTTTATTTGCTTAAACTTGAGTTGCTTGATATTAAAATCATTGTGAATGTTTGAAAATGCATTGTGATTTATGTATTGTGATCAAGTTATGCCATTGAAACATGTCGTGGCATTTTGTATGAATGAAAAGATAAGAAAGCATGAAAGTATGAGCATATGATAAAATGATTTGAACATGATGATATGCTTTTGTTTGGGTAAGAGTGGAACCATTCTGTTCGTCACGTGTATGTTGACAAGAGCCTTCTTCGGGCTGCCCGCTTGTGGAGTATGAGCTCCAAAAATGGAATCATTCTATTCATAGTGTAAACTTTGGTTTCTCCATTCTATTTCCATGGAACCCTCGAGCCATTTGTTTGTGCATTGCATCTTTAAATTGTCAAGCATGATGTATTTCCTTGTTATGCATAATGGTTAAAGCCTATGTAATGAGTTATGTGATGACTTGCTTAATTATGAGTTTTTGAGCTAATTTGAGAATGCCTAAATTGTTATATACATATACATATACATATGCTTGAGTTTGTGGCAAATTACTAATGGCTATAAATATATTAGCCACTAAGCTGTGTAGCTCAACATATTATTTTCCATCCTCAGGGGTAGAATAAGACGACAGTTGATCCTTACAAGGCATCGAAAACTTCAAGATAGTTAGAGAATTTTGTACTAAGTTAGTGACTATTTTGGATAGCTTTAAAGGCATATCAACATTGAGCATCATTTTGTATTTATATTAAGCTTTGATATGTATGATATTATGTAAGTAAAGTTTGTTCGAACTCTTTGAAATTAGTAATGAAATGAAGAATTAAAGGTTCTTGTGTATGATTATGTTTAGTTTGCAATTAAGTTTAGATGGTTAGGTTTGAATGTATGTGTTTGTTTAGAATGTTAAATGTTAGATTTTGGGGATTTTGAGGGTTTTGGCACGGCAAATCTTTTTGAGGACGACTTCACCGCGACGAAGAATGACTTTCACTGTGGTGTACTTGACCTAAAGCGGATGGGAGGTTACTCCCAGGTGTTCTTCGCAGTGAACCCACCACGATACACACTGCCACTACTTTTTGCTATTTGAATCCTTTCAACCCTCCTCTCGCCTGATCCTTACCTGACGGCCCCTAGCGATCACATCGAGATAGGGAACGGGACTCGAGCCCAACATTGTTTGGTATAAGAGAAAAAAAATTAGACTCAAGAAATACAGGGCAATTAAGATCACGTTTTATAACTTCGAATGTTGGGCTCCGAAAGCAGGGTCCAACATTGTTTGATATTAGAGCCAGGTTTTTTCTAGGCTTAAAATGCATGGTATGATGAATTATTATGCTATGTGATTAATTGTTGCACTATGAATTGATTGATTGCATTAAATGGCATGCATACATGTGGGAATTAAGATTAAAATGAATTATAAGCTAATTGTTAGTGTTTTCATTAAAGGAGTAAGATGCCACATCATAGAAGGACACGAGGAGTTTTGTAAGGAGTTGTCGCACCTGACTTTTCACCAAGGGAGGAGAGTACTGACGAGTCAATAGCCCTAGGAAATGCTAAGGCTTTTGTAGGGCATGGTAGTGGGCCCTCTCGATCACTAAAGCAAGAGTCACCTATTCCAAAGGAATAAGTGCCTCCATTAGATCTGAGGATGTTCCAAGCCTTTACTCAACCATTTGTCCAGGCCATGGGTAAGATGCCCCAGACTTCCGTTGCAGCCCCAACTAAGAAGGGAAAACAATTTGTTAAGTTAAGGAAGTATGGGGCAATAAACTTCTATGGGACAATGGATCTAGAAGAAGTCGAGACTTGGTTGAGATAGACCGAGAGGATACTGGATTAGATGGATTGTAAGGATGATGAGAAGGTTGTGTATGCTGCTAGTTTGTTTCAGGGAGATGCTTTGCATTCGTGGGAGAGTGTGTCAGGGAGTCAGATGAGGCTGCCAGTGCTCGCATGGAAAGATTTCATTGCAATTTATAAGAAGAAGTACCTGTCTGAAGTGTACATTCAACAAAAGCAGAGAGAGATTCTGAGTCTCACTTAGAGGGAGATGACGGTGAGTGAATATGAGCGTCAATTTACATAGCTATCCCAATATGCAGCAGATATGATGATGAGTGAGGTAGCTAAGTGTCGTAGGTTTGAATTATGGTTGCATCTAGCCATCAGAAAGAGAGTGGTGGTACAAAATTTTTGTGACTTTCAACAGCTAGTTGAAGAGGCGCTGAGGGTGGAGAACATTGAGAACATAAAGAGTGTCGTGAACAAGAAGAGAAAGGGGAGAGAACAGTTCAAGAAGGAAGATGGTACTTCTATGCCTAAGAGGAGTGTCAAGACTTCTCCTGTAGAGTCTAAGGAGAGGAGTAGTGGTGAAAGCAGGCCTAAACCTGTGAGGAATTCTACTATTTCTCATTAAGCCTCAACAACAGGAGGCAGTAGAAGCATAGAAGGGGATAAGTCTTTTGTACCTAAGTGCGATCATTGTGGCAAGTTCCATGGAGGGGAATGTTATAGGCTGACTGGAGCTTGTTTCAAATGTGGAGAGAAAGGGCATATGGCTAGAGAGTGCCTTTAGTATGCAAGACAAGAGAGAGATCAGATGCAAGTTTCAAAGAGAGCTGAGACTGTGAAGCTTAAGACTGCAACTGAACTGGGCAGTTCTGATGCAATTTAGAGAGTGAATCTTCCAGGGAGACCCAGGGGGCAAGCACCAGCTAGGGTGTTCACAATGACATGGGAGGATGCAGAGACTGCTCCAAAAGTTATGACTTGTACGGTTAAATTATTTTATGCTAATATTGTTGTTTTGATTAATATGGTTTCTACCCATTCTTTTATGTCATCAAATAGAACTATGCATGGTACATAACTGAGCCCATTGGATATTCCTTTAATGGTTAGTATTCTAATCAGCCAGTATATTGTGACTTGTCAAGTTTATAGAGAACGTGAGATATATGTTGGAGGAGAACGATTAGTGGTGGATATAATGTCATTGAAGATGGGAGGATTAGATGTGATTTTAGGCATGGACACATTAGAGAAGTATAATGCTAATTTGGATTGTAAATTAATGTAGATTTTGAGGTGGATGATGGGAGAAAGGTGGTGTTTGTGGGAGACAGAAAGTCAAGCCCGCCTAGAGTTGTTTCGGCTCTGTTATTAGAAAAAATGATGAGGAAAGGGTGTGAAGCATTTTTCACCTATGTGGTAGACACGAAGGAAGATGGAGGAAAGTTAGAAGAAATTACCATAGTCATGGAATTCCCATATGCCTTTTCCGAGTTGTTACTAGGACTACCACCACCTAGGAAAATTGAGTTTCCCATTTAACTTTTTCTAGGTTTCTCACCGATCTCAATTCTGCCTTACCAAATGGCTCCAGTAGAATTGAAAGAGCTTAAGGAGTAATTGGAAGAGTTATTGGAGAAAGGTTACATTAGGTCGAGTTCTTCACCTTGGAGAGATCCAGTCCTTTTCGTAAAGAAGAAAGATGGATCATTGAAAATGTGTGTGGATTATAGGAAGCTTAACTATGTCACCTTCAAGAACATATATCCGCTCCCATGCATAGATGATTTGTTTGACCAATTGCAAGGGCCAAAAGTCTTCTCCAAGATAGACTTGAGATTGGGTTATCACCAGTTGAGGATAAAGGAGTCTGAGGTGTCAAAGACTGCTTTCAAAACATGGTATGGGCATTTTGAGTTTTTAGTTATGCCTTTTAGATTGACGAATTGACGAATGCCCCTGCAGCTTTCATGAATCTAATGAATATAGTCTTTAAGTCTTTCTTGGACCAATTTGTTATAGTCTTTATTGATGACATATTGGTTTATTCTAAGATTGACAAGGAGCATAAAGAGCATTTGAGGATTGTCTTGGAGACATTTAGAAAGAATGAGTTATATTCCAAATTCAACAAATGTGAATTTTAGCTAAAGGAAGTGGCATTTCTTATACATGTGATTTTAGAGTAAGGAATGCATGTGGATCTGAGAAAAATTAAAGTTGTGGTGAAATGGGAAGAACCTAAGAATGTAGCTGAAGTGAGAATTTTCTTGGGCTTAGTCGGATATTATAAAAGGTTTGTGAAGGGCTTTTTTATGATAGCAGCTCCACTTTTCAAATTGACAAGGAAGAATCAGAAGTTTATGTAGATAGAGGAGTGCCAAAACTTTTTTAAGGATTTGAAGAATAGGCTTACAACAACACCGATTTTGACTTTGCCTTTGGGTGGTGATGGATATACAGTATATAGTGATGCATCAAAGAAGGGATTGGGCTTTGTATTGATACAATGAGATAAGGTGATTGCTTATGCTTCTAAGCAATTGAAACCTTATGAGATGAATTATCCTACGCATGACTTGGAGTTAGCTACCATAATTTTTGCATTGAAGATATGGTGACATTATTTATATGGAGTCACCACTAGGATATTTACAGACCATAAGAGTCTTAAGTATCTGATGAGCCAAAAGGAGTTGAATTTGAGACAGAGAAGATTATTAGAACTGTAGGAAAATCCCGGGAGGTACATCACATGTACCAGGTGCGGAAAACAAAAATTTTTATCACCGGGACCTTCCCGAAGGCCAGGATCTATGTGTCGGTATGAAGACTCAAACCTGAATAGCCAATAGAGACTATCTCTAAAGGTATCCACGCAGAGATCAGAAAACCTAACCGGGACAAACCCCTTTGACCCGGGAATAGCTAGAACAAAGTAAAGGCTGCTAGACCCTACCTCTGTCCTTGGAGAGCTTGAATCAAGATGGAGGAGAAGACTTGGAGAGGATGAAGCTTGATGAAGGATGAAGATCTACGATGATGGATGATGAGAGGAGAAAACGTTTTTCTTCCTTCAAAACCTATCTACCTTCATCCAACACACACGAATATCAACCATGCTCTTCCTTCTTATTTGTCTTTTTGTCTTTAAACACTTTAAAGACATTAAATGCAACATGGTGAGTCATGTTCCACGTTAACCTTATATATATATATATATAAAGTTAAAGATAAAGCTTCATCCTCCTTCATCTTACACGTATGGCATATATATATATATTAATTAATTAATTCTTTAATTAATTAATTATATATATATATAATTAAATGCTGAGGTGGTCCAGTCACACTGGGGTCGGTCCTACCGGCCTACCGGTCCCGGTATGGGAAAAACCCCCGAAAACGGTTTTCAGCAATATCGATGTCGCGATCTCATCGGGACATATCCCAATCTCATCGGGATCTATTTAATCCTAATGCTCTCCATAATTGGA
>JANZLF010000008.1:28782470-28794200 GCA_026546835.1 Erythroxylum foetidum | reverse complement strand
GTGTGCTTCTGTGGGTGACTTGCATAAAGAAGTAGCGGATATTCGACAAGATATCAAGTCACTTCGCATTGAGATGAGAACAATGTTTTTTGAAGTTATGAAGCATCTACGATCGTGATCTTTTTGATCAATAACAAATAGGGGAAAAAGGAGAAGAAGAAGAAGAAATGACAAAAATAGGGGGAGAAGAAGAAAAGAAAAGGAGAACAGAACAAAAGATGGAAGATAAGAAAATTTTTTCTATGATTATTTGTTATCATCAAAAAGGCGGAGATTGTTAAGTCAAAATGACTTTACGATTAATTTTGATGAAAACTAAATAATGAGGAAGCAAAAGCAAAGTGAGACGAAAGCAAAAGCAAAGTGAGATAGAATCAAAAGCAAAATGAGACAGAAGGAAAATGAGACGAAAGCGAAAGCAAAATGAGACGGAAGGAAAATGAGACAGAAGTGGAAACAAAATGAGACGGAAGAGCGGAAATGAGACGGAAGCAAAATGAGACGAAGTGAAGCAGAAAATGAGACGAAGGAATCGAAGACAAAGAATTAAATCAGTTTGAGTTAGTTACAGAACTCAACTGAATAATCGTTTCTTTAAAGATCAAGAAGAAATAAGAAAGAAGCAGTTATCAAGAAGCAGTTGAAGACGAATACGATAAATATGAGTCGAAGTCGAAGACTGAAAGAGTTAGCGATTTTGTTAGTGATATTCAAAATCTAAATATTATGTTTTTGCGAAAACACGAGAGCTATATTTTCTGTAACAAAGCTCGCAATATCTTTCTGTAAGGAATAAGAACAGCTGAGAGCCTTAAGAGGCTAAGTGAGAAAAAGAATACTTGTTATACAAGACCTGAAGAGGCTCGATGAAAAAAATACTTGTACTTTTGTGAAGTATAGTGAAATCTCAGAAGGAATTCTGAAGACTGGACGTAGCCCACGGTTTAGGATGAACCAGTATAAAATTGTTGTGTCGATTCTCACTCTTAACTCTTAATTCTTGTTTCTATTGCTGATATAAATTCTTCATAATATTGTTTGTCTATTGTTTTGAGAAAGCAATTTTTTTAAAAAGAGGATTGTATTAATAATTCGAATACACAATTCAACCCCCTCCCCTTCTTATGCACTTTGTATATCGTATACTAACGTGTGATTCACTTCAACATTGTTTGGTATAAGAGCAAAAGTTGGACTCTAGAAATACGGGGTAATTAAGATCACATTTTATGACTCCGAATGTTAGGTTCCGAAAGCGGAGTCCAACACTTAGTCTCAAAAACCCTTAATTTGAAGAAATACACTAATTAAAATTTTTGAACTTAGGTCAATTTAGATTTAATCACATTATAGCCACTACAAACTTGTGACACCAAGCTTTTAGTACAAAGCAAATATCATTTCAAAATTTTCAAATTTCATTCCCATTTCAAGCGCCACAAGTGTCTCAATGTTCCCTATCCTACTACTTGAGGTCGTTACACATAAAGAACTCCTCGTTCTCTATTTCATTACTCATCTCCACTAAAGCAATACATTATACCAAACATATCAAAATATTACTCAAAAAATACAATTATATTATGCAAAGTACACCACTAGATACAATACGTGCCACCATATGTTAAATAAAGACCACTACACATACAAAAATATACTTCTTGTCAATTGGACAAGTACCACAATAGAATAGCTTTTATACGTGGATGTTGGGTCTTCTTCCTTGGTCTTCTTTTCAAACTCTTCTTCCCTCCCCACTGTCATCTTTTACTTCAAAAAAATAGTAAATCAGCAATTTTTGTTTTAAAAAATACAAATAAATTATCATAAAAGCCTCTAAAAACCCTTTCATCTCATTTCTCATAATAATATTACATTTGTAACTCTCATAGATGTATTTCTAAATACCAAATGATTAATACAGCTAACAAAGACATTTGGATAATGGATTAACATTTATAATAGCTCATTGTCATATAAAAACTTCAAATCTCACCTTAGTCCAAGCACAATACTCCAGGAGGAAAATAGAAACTCCAATGACAAGTGAAAACGGTTACTTGCTACGATATTTAAGTCCTTGCTTAGTAGATAGCAAAAATATAATAGCACATAGCATTTGACAATGAAAAACGATAGAAAATACTTATATAATTGTGCTGTAGATCAAAGTAGAGGTTGACAATAACAAGATTCGACAAAATAATGAACGTGACAAGTGGAAAGAACAAGCATGCTTCTGCTAAAAGAGACTTTTTCTAATTCTTTGACGTATTTGTTCTTTCTCGTATCCATTTCAATTTAAACTATTACCTATTCTTAAAACAACATAAGTAATATATTATTATATACGTGATGATCATCAAGATCATAACATAATTTTTCCCCCCTTGTGTAGTCCCTGCAAATCTTAAAAGTTGAAGTGGGCCGTAGCTACCAAGGGAAATGATGATAGAAATGCTATGTGGCACCTCAATGTCAGTTATGCATAAAGAATGTTCGCATCCTTTTTTTTAATGTTTGCTAAAACTTCCAATGTACAACTTAAGAATGTTAACAGTGAAGTAAGAACAGTTCTCTTTCCACCATAATTCAAATTCTATATAATTTCATCAAGAAAGAGTCCTGTCCATCGTAGACCCATACGCAGCAAAACATTTAAGCATATCATATGCATAATAGACAGCAAGGGCCATGGACATGTTACAATATAGACATAGCACAACTGCGAATGGCCTTCTTCAATTTCACAAGCAACAGAATCGTAAGCATGGGCTTGTATGTTTTGTTTACCTGACCCCTCAACCAATAATAGACACACACACTTATCTCTCATCTGTCACTGTAATGATCCTCGTTTATATATTTGATCCTCCATCGCAATGATACATTAACACCTCAACCAATAATGGACTCTCTCTCTTTCGGGTGGCTTTGTTAGGACCTATCCATGTAATGTAATATACCTGCTCTTCCACAGCTTTTCCCATCGCAACGATAGGAAATTACTGGATAAAACCACAAACAATGAAAATTTTCTTGTTTCTTTTTCCATTTCTACTTAAAACTGCCTCATATCTGGTCTCCTCTAGTAAAGGCGGCTCTTCTTCATTATCTTCTTCCGTTATCTTTCTTGAAGCTAGGAGATCTATGAGAGAGCAAGCAATGTCACCCCTCATCAGCCACAGAAATGGACCTGAGAAAACTGAGGTATGTTCGTTTTCTGAGTAGCCACTTCTGGTAAGCTCCCCCTCTTCTTTACCACATGCAGTAAATTATCCTTCTTTCTCTGATCATAGATACGTGCGAGGAGAACCAATCAATTCTATTTGTTCCCCAAGTCGCTAATTGTGAGCTCGTGAATTTCAGATTCCGGTTAAATATAAGGAAAGCTCTGCAAGTCAAAAAGATTCAAAGAAACATGAGCCTCTCAGTAGCAGCAATCATTTGGATGACCTTGTTTACCACATCGACTACCACGGAGTCACAACTCATCCAACTCCAACTCCAGCTCCAAAACACCCCAAACCATAAGCCGCTTTCTTCTGCTTGCAGATGGAAGGAGTGGTAAAAATACATATACGTGTACTTCATTTACAATGAAATGTTCAAAATTTTCTGCTTTGCTGCAGCAGTCTTTATCTTTTGTATTTTCTGAGGCTATTTTCATACATCAAACTAAACTAGCAAGCAGATAGAGAAAGAAGTGGGCAAGGAAATAAAAAACATCAAACCTGTGATGTAACGCTTTAGAATTCATCGTAGATTAGAAACCAGTTCATCGCATGAAACCAGAAAACCATTTCCCTTGGGAAGCAAATTAATTAACTACAGTGCAGGGAGAGCATTCCATTCGTGTATTGCTTTCTAGCCTTCCTGTACTTTTCAAGCAGCAACTTGTAGCAACTAATCACATCCTCAAATAAGACCTCGTTACAGAACTTGGTTTTAAGTTGCAGGAAAGCAGCTTCTATCTCTTTTTTGTCTTCAGCATATGAAGGAAATTCATTCCTTAATTTCGCGTTCCAGTCTTGTATTTCAACTTCTTTATCTACATTGAGATGCTGGAGCCAGCGTATCCGATAAAAAGGATCTTCGTTTCTTTCAATAGCCATCTCCACTCTCCTGAGCACTTCAAAAAACCTCGTTTGCTCGTTAATTTTATCAATCAAATGGCTGAATATAGCTCTTTGGTTCTCATAACGCCAATCATTGGTGTCCAGAGGCAGGGAAAGTGCAGCAGCCAAACAAGCTTTCTGGAAAGTCGGATCTGAAGCACCAATTAATTCAATCATGACATGCAACATATTTACAGACATGACATTCAAAATTCCAGACGATGCTTCCTTCATTGCAAGACTCGGATCTACCCTTGCCTGATTCCAGAAATGAAGTGCCACATGTACAAACCCCTCCCACCTGCAAATTAAGTACAATATATACCAAAGTGAAAACGGAGTAAACTCTGAAAATCACCAGAAATAAACAAAACTCTCACTGATCTAGTAGAACTTCTGGTGAAAATTCAATAAGACAATTTCGCATATCAGTTCACTCATTAATCACTCTTCCACAGCATAAAGCTCACCTGAAAAACTGTCCAATTATTAGAATTTACAATTTGACCATTTTAAATTATTTGCATATTCTTCAAGAAATTCAGATGATTCAAATTGTAGGATTCAGTCTTAACTAATTTGAAGCAGTGAACTGGAAAATTGAAATGAGATAAATTGAATGTGGTATATTATGCAGATTCTTTGTTCCCTGACAAAATACAGATATAAGCTGATACTATCATGAAATTCCCAAAACTCAATTTCACTTGACCATTTCCACCTTCAGTTCATAAAAAATAAGCTTTTCAAGTACATAATGTCAACCTCCAATATATGAAAAGTTATGGACATGTGGCTTATTTGAAATGTGAACCACAAGAAGGACATGTTTAAGAGCCAGCTTTTCCAAAGGAATTGACCAAATAAACTTCCCGTGACTCACAGACATAATGTCTCTCACGAAATGATTTATTCCTAGATGCTGGTCAGTACACAAGTGCTGTTGAAGTTTATAGCTTTTGGACAAAATTAAGACAAAGAGGAAGCGTATTTATATTTATATTTAACTAAAATATATAATTTATAACACTTTAATTTGTATTATGAGTTTTATTAGATAAAGATCACTGCAACTAAGAAATGAGTTTCAAATAATCTATTTAACTTAAATTTGTAACCATTGCATCAACGAACCTTTAAAATATAATGTCACCAGTTTTAGTAATTTTCAGCTTTTGGGAAAAATCTAAGACCAGCAGTAAGGAGATCCATAAGACAAGGAAAAGGAATCATATTTATATTTAATTTAAATATATAATTTAGAACACTTTAATTTGTATTATGAGTTTTATTAGGTAAAGCTCACTGTGAACTCATAAATGAGTTTCAAATTTTTCGTTGAACCTAAATCTGTAACCATTGCATCAATGAACCTTTAAAACATAATATGTCACCAGTTTTAGTAATTTTATTTTGATTATGTAAAACAAAATAAGTGCATGCACATCATGTTTGATGTCTCCATTAATAACACACATTATTTTAATAAATTGACAATGCTAGGATCGTCAAATTTGTTAAACATTTATTTCAAGTTGTACTCATGAAATTATGATACAAAGTACTGCATCTGTTAAATTACAATTGAATCAATGGCTTAAACATATAGATCCATCAGATATCTAGTCATTTGACTCGAATTCAAGATTTTATTCATTTACTTCGTGTTAAATTAGTGAAACTTTAACTTTCATAGTAATGTAATTAATGAATTTTTTAACTGGAAACAAGCTATATAGGAAAGTTGGAAAACATAAAATGATGTCTTGATATCTTTAAAAGTACTTTCTGTCTAAAAATATATCTTTTCATCTAAAATTTAATTAGAAAAAATCATTATCTAATTAACCGAGTGTAATGTCCAAGTCTTGAAGTGTCTTCTTAACTTTCAATGACATTTGCTGTTTTGAGACCCTAACAAGTAGAAGTTCTAACTCAAGCAATAACTTTGAGCTAGATCAAGTAGCTCAATTCCCAACTTAATGGAACAAATTATTAGCCAAACTGATATAATTTTCCACATCAAAATTAATATTCAATCAAATCTGAATTCCCTTGTTAAATAAACACGTTTAATCTAATTATAATAATGTTGATTTTCCCAACTAGAATATGAAAGACCATTGATGGAACAATTATATTATTTATCACAAGTGCTGTTGGGGAACTGCAGATATTGATGATTGTTAACTACCTAGGTTGAAAATATGCTTAATTTATTTTTCCATCAAACAGCTCAAGTAAAATTCTGCAAATGAAGCTAGTTGGTACATATTATTTTTAAAGATGCATATGGCAAACAATCATCAAATAAACAAACAACATAAAAGGTGGAAAACGTGAAATTTTACTTACTCAAATGGGGGTTCCACCTCAATACCAAATGTTAGGTGCAAGGAAAATTCAGCAAACTCACTTGACCCATTATCGTCTGTACATGCCTCATGACGAAAACCTCTTGGAATATACAAAATATTACCTTCCCTAAGCAAGAACTTCATGCACCTTTTGGGTGAGCTCTCAATTTCTGAACCATGACTGCCATGAAGAGGATCATACAAGCGAGGTAATTGCATGTTTTGTTGAGGATAAATTGTCCAGTGCTTCTTACCAAAGATTTGGCAAACAAAGACACAGTGGTCATCATAATGAAGAGCCAAGCCTTGGGAGTTGGGGGGTGTCAAGTATAAATTGGCACCTATTGATGGTTGACCAAACAAAGATGCCATGGCATCTGAAATAGCTGCAATGCTTGCAAAGCGAAATTCCATGCCACGAATAGCAATTGTATAACCCTCTTTATATGCTTCTTCACACTTGTTGATGTCAATGGCATCAAAAACAAAAGGAGACTTACTGCAGCATGGGTCTGAATCATTGTGAAAGAAATGCATTTCAGTTTTTGAATGATTTTCAGTTTTGAGCACCCTTAAGTCCTGCTGGTAAATTATAGGACAACCCAATTCACTGCGCACCTCGTTTAGGAAACTTAGGAGGTCCAAATCATCTGAAGCAATAGGCGGACAAGATACAAAACTTTGCAGCATGGAAGTGAGAAAGGAAGGAGATGATCCCCCAAGGTTTATGGATTGTGCAAAATCAGCAAAAATGTCATTCTCCTCAGTCAAAGATCCAGGAAGCCTCCTTACAAGAGATGGCAATGTCTCCCAATGGTGCACGATGAATGATACAAAACTAGAATCTTCCCAACAAAACATCCTACTTTCGACCAATGTAAGTGGCATAGAAGCCAAAGATTGTCCAGAATTCAAAGAAAGCCTAAAAGTGCTTTCTGCCAAACTATTAGTCAAAATGTTGCTTAAGAGTAAGTGCCTCTCTTTACAGGGTTTCATAACATCCCCTACTAATATAAGTCGATGCACCTTTGCCCACAGTTTTTGCAAAGTAACCAAACAAGTTTCAGACAAAAGCCTTGGGATCTTTCCTAACTGATCAATATTGCAGGAATTAATTAGGGTTATTGCAGCACGAAGAAGTAATGTTGTGTATTCATCTTCTTCCAATGCTATCCGAAGAAAGCCACCACTTGTATCCTCTGTATTGTATAAATAAAGCCGTCTTGAAGACCAAGGAACCTGAAGGAATACCGACCTAATGGATATTAAGTCCATATACATACCTATAAGCTCAAATTCTCAAATCACACACACATGAAGAAAGTTGTATCTAAGCAGAAAGAATGTCTATTAGACGAGATAATCTTCTACTTGCACCACAGATGCAAATTATACTAATTTAAAACATACAATATTTGGACCGCACAACTACGTACCAACATAACCAACTTAAAATTAATAAGCCAAAATTAGAACACGGTCGTGGTAATCTGAAAGAACTTGAAATGGATATATATCATCCTGATTCCTGACAAAAGGAATCAGGAAAAAGGGAACATTATTATTTAACATAGAACAGAGTTACTCACAATAAGGTGTTTAAAGCAGAAAGCTCCAACAACTGGTGCCTTCCAACACAAGTGGTGGACAAATCCAAAATGGCATTACAGGCAGCCATTGAAACTGTTCTCTTGGGGTGGCGCAAGGCTGAGATTAAAGCCTTCACAGTTTCAGTATCCAAAGCAATTTGTTCATTCCCTTCTATACACAACAACGAAGCAGCCCCAAGAATCTCTACGCTTCGACACGCAATTTTCGCACATCTGAATGAGAAAAAGAAGAAAGAAAAAAACGTCAGAGTTGCCTAACCCCATTCAAGTATTTACAAAATTGAAAAACAGTGAAATGAGATTACTTGGAACGGAGGAGGATAGGCATCACAGAAATATTGGGAATAAGTTGTGAATTTGAGAGCTGGAGATTGTTTATGCATGTTAGAATTAGGTTGGTCTCGTTAGGTGAATTGCAGAGAGCGGCCAATAACAGAGGGAAGATAGAATGAGTGTTGCTCTGAAGATTAAGATATTCCCCCAGATGCTTTCTTTTGCGGCTACTCTTGTTCCTCTTCTCCATTCTTTTTCTAAACCCGCTGCGGCTGCTTTGTTATGAAATATTTTGACTTGAAACACGGAGGGCATAAGCCGGCTTCAAATTTTACAATTTCCCATTTGCCAGCTTTGATGTTTTATAAGCGTAAGTCGTACATATAAATCCAACGCACTTGTGTTTGCATTTGCCAAGTTATACAAACCTTTTTATTTGATAAATCTTAATTAGATTATGTTTTTAACGTAATTTTGATAGCATTTTGTTTATATTTAAATGATTTTTATAGGACTTAGTAGTCAATGTAGTTCATATTTTATTTATATCTTATTTTATCTTTCTAATGAAAAAGGAACAAACTTGGCAAATTAAAGCCTAATTCAAAAAAACTTGGCATGAATTTGGGTGAACATGGGTTGAATCTAGACCCATGATCAAAACACGAGTCAATCATAGTATCGTGTTACGTCCTGTATATGCTACTGAATCATTCTGCTTTGGACACTAAGAGGGCATTCCATAAAGATTTTTCCAAGAACATCCATATATTAAGATTTATAACAATACTTCCTTTTATCTTGTTTTATTTATTGATTGCTATTGGTTTCTTTTATCTTAATATAAACTAGATTGGGATGAAACCTAGAACTATTGTTTTGAATTGTTTTCTTGATTTAATAAAAAATCCAAGTTTTATTGCAAATTATCCATCATTATTACGTATCATTAATTTGAAAATTTCTAACAATTTAATTCAATTTCAGACTTCATATATAGGACTTGAGAAATAATATATATGAATAGATCATATCATGAATAATAAGAGTTACATGTAATCTTAGATGTAGAACTACATAAATTTTCTAAGTTCAAATCAAATGTATCATGAGAATTCATAAATCAAGTAAATGCATTCTTAAGGCTTTTGATTAGCGCAAAGCCTTACCTGAATGGCTTGTGCCTCTTATCATAAGATGACACTATTTTGGTCTTAAACTGTAAAAGAGACTTCAGATCTAATCTTGCGTATGGTTGTTGTCTCCGGTATCTGGAGACGAAACGGAACAGAAACTTAGAGACTGAACTGAACAAAAACTGGAGACAGTGAGATGTTTGGTGTTGGTGGACAAAACAGAAAAAACTGTCTCCATCATCTCGAAGACAGAATGTGTTTGGTTGCAGTGGATAGAACAAAAATTGTGTCAATGACAAAAATGCCCCTAGTTCTTAATATGATTAGAAATATGAAATTCATTGATAATTTTATTACGAATGATTTGTATTGATTAAAAAATTAACAAATAATAATAATAACAATTTCAAAACAAGATTGAATAATAATAATAATAATAATAATAATAATAACAACAAAATTAATATCATTAATAAAAAAGTTCAAAATGTATGATAATAAAAATTTGAATTACAATAAATACAAAGTACATAATAATAATAATAATGATGATGATGATAATAATAATAATAATAATAATAAATACAAAATGATGCTTAATAATAATAACAATACACCTATTAATAATAATAATAAGAAGAAGAAGAAGAAGAAATTTATAATAATAATAAAACAAAACAAATTGTATGATAACAATAATAATAATATTAATAATAACAATAATTAATACCAACATTTATAATAATAATAATAATAATAATAAATACCTATAATAATAATAATAGTAATAATAATAAAACTATAAAATGAATAACAATTATAAAAAAATTCAAAAGAAACGTTAGTTGCGGAGACATGAATAACGTGTCTCTGTTATCCTTTTTTAGGAGGAACAAAAAAGCTTGTCCCTGTTATCCGGAGATGGTAGACATAAATTTGGGGATAGCAACCAAACGTTACACAGAAACAAGATTTATATATCTCGTCTTCTGCCTCCACTAACGTGGACAGGAACCAAATAGAGAGTAAGTGTGGAAAGAAGAAGCTTTTTTCATGCATTCTTTCTTTTTGCAGCTTGTGAGAAATAAAAAAAGGGTTAGATATTCCCACAAGCAACTACTTACTTACCAGTTTTGTCTTTTTTTGTAATACCAAGTTTGTTTGTTGACTTTGGTTTTTTGGTGCCAATATAGACACATTATATTATTTTGCTATAATTTTCAATTTTAAATATAGGATCATCATTAATTAAAATGAATTGTAATATTTTAACTTGTTTAAAATCCTTAAATTAAACCAAAAGCTATAAAAAGTTGTGAAACTTATGTTTGAAATTGAGAGTGGCATTTGAAGAACATGAATATGGGATCATTATCACGATGTTATTAACGGATCAAATATGGAAAGATCTAGGTTATGTATATTTAATTGAAGCCCAAATTCAACGGCTGGTCCCATGGTCTAGTGGTCAGGACATTGGACTCTGAATCCAGTAACCCGAGTTCAAATCTCGGTGGGACCTTCATGTTCATGTTTTTGTCAGCGAAGCCTTAAGTATGTTCAAAGAGAATGTACGCTCCAGTTCAAACATTTTTGTTTTCAGCTAGGCTCATCATCTTGACTTAAAAATCCAAAAATTTATGTTTCATTAGGTAGTCATTGTGAACTTTTGCCATGCTTTGAACTCAACAACCACTACAAAGTCTCCTACTTCTGCACTTTATTACGCAAACTCACAAGTCTAGGGACTGCCGACTGGGGACTTCAATTCAGCCGAATAATGGAGTAATTGTAATTGTTGAAAAAAATGTCACAAATGAGCAAAGATTGGCCCTTAAGTGAGGGTTTAAGGAATACCAGCATACTAACTAGTTTCATCGGTGAACCTAAAATACTTGTACAAGCATTGCCTTAAGTGAAAATTAACAACTCTTCTTCCACTTATAACATCCCCAAGACTTTTCTTGTCTCAACAAAAATACATTAATGACCTTCTCTCTAAAGCCTATATGCTTAATGCCAAACTAATGACAACTCCCACTTCGAATAAAATAAGGTTAAAAGTACATGATACCACTCCTAATTGGATGCAAGAGAATTTTTAAATTTTTTTCAATGTTTTAAAAACCGGACCGGACATTAAACCGGTCGAAGGAAATGTTTAAGGTTTAGAGGTTCAACCGGTAGTGAACCGCTATAAAACCGGTATATAATAAATAAGAAGTAAAACTTATAA